>JAOXJP010105423.1:0-14262 GCA_025762735.1 Platanus orientalis | reverse complement strand
AAAAACCATTGATCTCTTTTCTTTCTTCTCTTTTTTCTCTCATCTGTAATCTTTGTTTTTGTTTCACAAGTCAATCCCTGTAGATTCAATCTTGTAATGTACTACAAAACTTTTATACTTGCAAGTAAAACTACCTTGGATTTTTTATTCATTAAATTGGATCATTAGTGTAGGCATAACAGGGTCTTTTGTGGATTTTTTTTACATGTTAAGGTTCACTTTTAGCCAATGAATGTATTATGCAATGCATGTTTTATACATTTTGCGGAAGCAACCTGAGGTGTCCTCCGGTCTTCCTTCAAGTCTTTGGCCCAGCTTGAATTATTGCCTTTGAACTTGGAACACATTGGACACTTACAAGACATAGACCTGACATATGATTTGTCCATGGGATTAACATTAATTACACTAATAGTACCTAAAGAGCAGTATTTGATGCAAACAAATGTGCGAGGCACCTCAAGAGTGGTGTATTGGGAGAATGTAGGTACAAAGCACTTGAAAGAGTGTATGGAGTGAGAGACGGTGGGGAGCTCCTAAAGACTTTACTCTTGGGTCAATGGAGTTTCAAAGTGCCTAGGGTGCAAATTGTGACTGATTATAAGAATTTTTGTAGCTGAAATCATCAAAGAAGTTTGGAAGTGCTCTTGGAGAGTGTTATCCATCATGACCCACATTAGATAGGAAATGGAAAATTTTGAGGAGGTATTGGTGGAACATAACTGTAGAGAGGCAGATCAACATGTGGATTGTCTTTCAAAGTCAGCTTCAACACCTGGAGAAATCACTCTGGATCCTAATGAGTTTCCAGGTGCACTGGATACTCTTGTAATGATTTCAGTCATTTTAACTACACATGTATGTAAATTTTGATACTTTTTAATGAAATTCCCACTAATTACTTATCAAAGAAAAAAAAACACCTAGAGAGGCATCTGAGGCAGACAATGGTATTGGCAATGAAGTTTCATCGAACAGTATGGGTCACGTGACAACACACAATTGCAAGACATAGAAACAAGTCACCAAAGTAGGCAAAGTGTGAGAAGACTGATATATATGCTGACCATGAGCAATGTTCTAGCAGCCCTGATGATGTACACGACAACAATTATCAAGTTAGTCGTGAGAAAATGAAAAAACTCCATGTGGTGATGATCAAACCACCGTGGAAAAGGTGGCTTAAGGTACTAAAAAAATCCCTCACAAGACCCGCAAGCAATTAATGAAATGCTTAGCGTTGCAAGCAAAACTGAACTTGCCTACAAGAAAGGTCTAACGTGATGCAGAACAAAATGCCTATATCACTAGCTAGGGAATAAAAAGAATTTCAAGCACACCAACAGGACTCACAAGAACCTAGCGCTACTAGCGAAGGATAGTTCCCTCAACCATGAAGCCATGATTGGACAGTGTGGACAATGCACTGACTGTTCCCAACAACATAAAATGATTCCTCTACATGTAATTAAAAGGGTTAACAATTGTAGCAGCAATAACAACCATAAAAAAGGCAATAAGAACAAGGTCCTCCTTATAAAAGGAAGGTACCAACAAGAAGAATCAACACTATGGAATATTCAAGGTAAAAGGAGGTGAGTCTATTCCCCTTTCTTGTCTTGTCTGTTCTTTCTTTTTCAAAAGACCGATTCTCCAAAATGGGATCAATCATACTTTGTGCACGGTGTTCACTATTGTTAAAACAGGAACAATAAATAACCAATACGATTCTCTATTTCTTTCTACATATGCTTTCTAACCAATATTTATTGCTACTCAATTTCATAACTAAAGGTCTTTTCTCTCCAAAACAGGAGATTTAATTAGAAGTTTGAAACCATCAGCCACCAATTAAGCAAAGTTTTGTGGGTTTTTAATGCAGGAGTTCTGGTGTGTGTGTCCCCAATGAATCAAACTCCAAAGTTTGGCATATACGTGGGTGTGAAGCACCTTGAAAGATACATGACATAGCCATAGATAAACTCAAAATTGTCAGGTAGTAGTCAGAAGATTCATTTTTCCTAAGCATGGAATGCTTATAGAGAAGTCAGGGCAAGAAGCGTTTTTATAGATTGCTTAAAGGTGAGAACAATTCCAGTGGTATCCCATTTAGCAAGGTTCTGGGGTTAAGCAAAGGCTTGGGGCATGGGCTGCCATAAAGGTCATGTTTTAGCAGTATTCGCTTGAGATGCAAGAGGTAGACACTTTAGGTCATTAGTAATTGAGGCATTCTGCCTTAGTCATAAAAAGGTCTTAGTCATGAAAGGGTGCATTTGTCCTTATGACACTGTAAGATCCCCTATAATTGTGAAAGGACTATTTTTCCCTTTATATTTTTGTGTTTCTCAACATTCACCTCTACATGTTGAAGATTCATGTTTGTAAGAAGATTAAGAATGGATTCATAATCAATTATATAACTAGGAAATGAATTATTATAGGATAGGTTGTTGTTATATATTTTCACTTTGAGTGATTTTCAAAGCTTCCTTTTTGTTTTCAATTTGATATTTGCTTTCCTTATTACCTTAGGGCTATTTGAAGGGTTGCATTGGGTAGAGATTTGAATAAATTCATGGAGTTGTTTCATCTAGATATATTGTTGTGCAGAAAACATAGAGTATGACCCATTTATGATTTGGGGTCTGGATCCGACTCGTTGAGATTAGGGTTTTGGGGTTTTCTCATTTTTCGTGCCATCACACTATTCATTGTAATCTATGTTTTTGCACATAATGAAAGTTGTCTCGTCATTTCACCCATGGACATAGGCTTCAAGATGAACCACATAAATCATCTTGTTCTTCTGTGTGATTGTTGTTTGTGTTACTTTCTTTCCTCTATCATTGCTATGCACAAATCCACCTCTAGGTTTTCTGCACAACATATGTTATATCAATCAATGTAGCCTCTCATCATCTAAGATGCCAACTTTTGCATTTCTTCAATGTGTATCTCTTGGGAATTGACAATTACCTGTCTGATAGCATATATATAGGCATCCTATCATTGTTTGTTGTCTAATGTAAGTGGATGTACAACACATACTCTTATTTTTCACCGCTAGGTTCGTAGATATATGTTCCTAATCCATTGATTTAAAGCTAGGATTTGAACTCTATGGTTTTGTGAAAAGGTTTTCTTTTGTGTACTTATGAGTTTATTTATGAGGGTCTCCTAGATTCTCAATTGTAATGGTGATTTATGTATATGGTTCCATGTTTTTCTTGGTAGGATCTTAGAAATCCCTATGGTAAATTATGATTTACATCTAATAGAAGGATTTTGAGTGTCTATTGCGGTTAACTCGTATGTTTTCTCAAAGTGGGATTTATATTTGAATTCTATAGATTTTTTACCTAAGATTTGGAATACTTAGTAATTGGAATTACCTTAAATTTACAAGGAAAATGGAAAAGTATTTGAAATCCATTGTTTTCTATAAGTTCTATAGAAGGCTCAAAATTTTCATGTTTCAATAAAAAAAAGTTAGTTATGCACATATATATGTGTAATTAAAGAAGTATTTAGTATGAGATTTGTGGATTGTTTAGAAGTAGGAACTATCTAGTTTGTGAATAGGCTTCAATGATCATGCTAGTGAGTAGATTTACTTAACTTTATTTTGTTAAGTACATTATATTGTCAATTCCATGCCAAAGGTAGATATGTTGTATAAGTTGTGGTTCAATGTACTTAAGAGTGCCTAAGAGTCTGTAGAATGTAAAGAACAAAGTACTAAGCTCAAGAAACATCAAAACATGAAGAAGTTGTACAAGTTGTCCAAGCCAACCATCAGTCAAGTGAAGAACTTCCATAACTAAAGCAACATTCACAAGTACTAGAAAAGGTGAACACAGGAATTAACTTGTCCAAATTTTGGTGAAGTGCTCAAGTTCCTCAAGTGAACCTAGGATAACCAAAAAGACCATCTTATGACCCTAGGTGAACTTTCCAACCAAGCCAAGTTCAATTTGCGTCAAAAAATTATAGAAAACTAAGAAAATGAACCTAATAGGGTTCGAGCACTCAAACTTGCTTAGTTTGGAAAATCTAGAAACTGCCTAATCTCAAGCGCTCAAATAGCACTCTTCGAGCATTCAAAGGACCTGGCTTAAGCACTTGAAGAGGGTAATCCGAGCACTCAAGCAATTCCAAAATTAGAAACTTTCAAATCGTAAATCTGCAATGGCTAGTTTTTTACAATTGGAATAGAACCATTGGGGCTCAAAACGAATATATCGATGGCCCTTATGGTTAGGGAGAATATGATATGTCAAAATGTAAGGAAGCAAAAGAAAATATAATCAAGTGAACAAAAATGTAAGTAAATGTAAGAAAATTTAAGGGATGGCCCTCCCATTGGGGAATAATACAATGTGCTAAAGAATAAGTAAAGATTCCACTATTGGAAAAAAGCATATACACGATGGAATGAAAAGTTATAAGAAAAGAAAATGTCAAAAGAGGAAATTGAAGTATATATGCTTCAAAAGTTTAAAAAAAATCATAAAATACGATCTGAGGTGATGTTGGTTCGATCCATCATGTTTCTAGTCACTTTTCTTCAACCAGAGAAGTGTTGGCACAATCCCGGATCGAACCACTAAGTACTGGATCGAGCCAATTAGTACAACTCGATCCGAGCTAGGTTGGCTTGAGCTGAACAGATTTCTCTACTTTACCTCTTCACGTTAAATCACCTATAACTTTCCCTAGAAAACTTGGATTTACTCTCCATTTATTTCATTAAAAACTAGACTTCAAGACCTTTCTAGTGACATATAATTTGCTCACTAATTATTTCTAAATTTTTATTAGTGTGTCTCTAAAGCTATTTCAAATCAGTTAGCCTATCAGCATAAATACCTTGTGGAAAAACTATCATAACTTCTTCTAGAAAACTTCTATTCACTCAAGATCTTTCTAATGGTGTATAGCTTGCTCACTAATTTTTCAGAGATTTGTGCAGGTTAATCTCTAAATTTGCATAAGTTTTTTTGTCATTACTGAGGCATCTAAATCTATCTAAGTGTGTGCAAAACATGTGTAAAACATATGTGCGACATGTGTGCGAAATATGTGTTAATATATGCGGGGTGTTACAAAAAAGTGTTGAAAAGGAAAAATGTCCAACTTAAAATGGTCATAACTTTTGATCTAGATGTCTACACAGGACTCATAAGTACTCAAAACAAGCATCTCAATGAGTTCTTTTCTGAAAATGGAAAAATCTCTTATTCGAGATTCTCATGACCATTAATTTTCTGACTGTTTAATGGATTTGTTAGAAAATTCTTTAGGTTGGTTTTTCAAATCTATAAATAGGGGAATGAGCCCCATTTATTCACAAAAGACATATGAATGACCTTATAGTCAAATCCTTAAGATTTTATGTCAAAGAGAATCGAAAATTGTATGAGTTATATTCTTGTTGGCCTGTGACCTTGGGATCTTTCTGCGATAGTTAAACTTGTCAAGGTCCTTAGTAAGCTTCTTGAAACCTTTTAGTTAAACTTTTAGAAGCAAGAGTTGGATTTTCACAAGTCAAACTAGTCTACACAAGAGGCAAGCTGAAGTGAGAAGATTTTTATTTCTTTAATGTGTTAACAACCTTCATCGGAGTCACCGAGGTGGATTCTCTTCACCTTTGCTACAGTCAAGTAAAGTATAGTTCATCGGAGTCACTGGACAGAACATGTCCATTAGAGTCACTAGGAGCGCACATACAAAGTAGTGGATTCTCTAAAACTTGTAAGTAAATTAAGGTTTTGTTAATTTCATCTGTAATAGTCCGGAGTACTATTCAAAATAAATTAACTGTTGAGAGTGGATGTAGGCCCGGTGTGTCAAACCACTATAAACCTTTGTGTTGTAGTGTATCTTCTTTTTTGCTTGTCTTTATTGTGTTTATTATTTTAAGTAAACTCTAAAGTGGAACTACTTATCCTGTTCCAACTCTGGTATAGGAAACTATACGCAATGATAGAGCCCCATGGTACACTAGCGTTCACTTGCTAATGTGTTTAAGTCATTATTTGTATTGTGGCTTAAATAAATTAGAGAAGATTTCTTGATTTTACTTGTTTTTATTCTACTATAATTTTAGTTAAATTTAAGTAAATCAAAAGAGAGGATCTAAGTGTTAAAGAATTTTAAATAAGTATTGTGATCTTATTCACCCACTCTAGGATCTTTTGGATCATTGTTTCAGGAATTACAATTTGTATCAGAGCAAGTTGCTCTTGATTTGGTTTAATCACCCGAGTTAATGATCCTTGGTTTCCAAAATGGCCGAGGGATCTTTTACAGACTAACCTCCATTATTTGATGGTTCAAACTACACTTATTAGAAGGCTCATATGGACATTTACTTTAAACACTTGGAATTTAGGATATGGACTATTGTTGTAAATGGATATATAAGATCCAAGGTGCAAATCCCGAAACATTTATATATAAATTCTAAGATCCTAACATGGAAATCCATATAATACCATTAATTTCTATAAACCAACATATATTTAAAGGACATCACCAAAGAGTTCAATAAGTGTTGTTCTGATTCTTTGAAAAACTTTAATTTTTTATTAATTTTCATAAAAATACAAATCATGAATATTAATTCTCCCATGGTCGCCATATGAAATCATAGGATTTAATCAAGGAAGATTAAGAATAATACCTCAATGGCTAAACCAAACACAAGATGATGATTCAACCCAGTCTCCAAAGCATCCACACTTGCTCTAGAATTCTTTGCGCTTCTCCCACTTCCAAAAAAATTATAGGACCCTATCTGAATGTGAGTACCTCTATTTATAAAGTATTTGAGAAGCCAAAGTAATCCTAGGGGGTTGGGATCCTTATAGGATTTTTATCTCTAGGTTGTTGGGCCTGGTATCCTCAATTAAGTCAAACTGCATTAAGGACACTCTATCTTTTTATTAATTATAAACTGGCACACCACTAATTGCAATAATTCTTATTACATATTGCAATTAAACTCTCAAATATAAGAAAATAACAATGAGGCCCTTCCTTGTAGATATTTCACAAATATGTCCTTCACAATATTCCTTCATAACCTTCAAGATGATAAAATAATCATTGTCTAATGCCTATGGTCATTAGAACATTATATTATTAAGACTTAATAAATCAATTAGACATTTGAAAACATTTATTTGATAAAATCATTTTTTAAATAAAATATATCTATTATGATATTATTTTGAAAACATTTGACAAACTCTTTATCAAGAACCACTGGTGCTAGATTTTCATGTCCAATTAAATCACATATTTCCTATACTGAATATTCGCCCACTTAAGGGCAATGGATTCCTTGTTGGGTATTTGCATCCTCTCAAGTATCATGTAAGCTATCCAAACTACTCATGATATAGCCTCCAATTAGGCATTACTGGTTGGTAGCTCAAAATAACTAACATAACAACTTAAAGAAATACAAACCCCTCAGGTCTAAGGACGAGTCTGTAAATATGAACAACACTTATCCTGACAGTGATGTTTTACCAAGTGTGTTCGTAATAGATCCCTTTAATGCATTTATATAATGCACCCACATGCAAGCTTAGAGTTTCACTCTAGTGATTAAGATTACATCACTCCATCATATGACAGCTCTACATGTAGCAGCCCTATAAGTTATGTGTCCAGCATCACCCATAATTGTAAACTTTCAAGTCTACAAGAACTGGTTAATCAGATCTCTCTACACATTCAAATATGTTTGACATCCTACTATGTTACTTGATGACCATCTATCTCATCTCATGAGATCAAATAATTACCCACATAAAGAAACAAATACATGTAATGATAGAATAAATAGTTATTATTAAATAATTAATTACTTAATCATGTCTATATTTTATGTGAATGGTTTTGTCAGGACATATATTTCCAATAGAGGTATCATGTGATATTGTGCCCATGGATGCTTTTCATTTGCTTCTTGGTAGACCATGACAATATGATAGAAAAGTTGTTTATGATGGATTCAGAAATACTTATACTTTTGTCAAAGATGGAGTGAAGGTTATCTTGGGTCCTTCCAAATTGAAGAATTCTCCCAAATCTCATAAAGGAGAGGGAAACAATTTATTTTCTAAATTTTATTTTGAAAAAAGTATTGAAATTTGCTAATAGAGCTTGTACTCTTGTGGTGTTAGAAGAAAATGAATAAAAGAATAAACCCCCTCCCATAATACAACCTACTCTTGATGAATTTCAATGTCATTTTAGAAGAGATTCCACCCGGTCTTCCCCCCATGAGGGACATTCAACATTGTATTGATATTTGTTTGGTGTTGTCATTCTCAACAAGGTAGCTATAGAATGAGTCCTAAGGAATATGAGAGCTAATTATCCACAAAAAAAATGAGCATGAGGAGTTACAATGACAAGTCAAAGAGCTTTTAGTTAAAGGCTTGATAAGGGAAAGCATGAATCCACGTGTTATTTTCAATCCTTCTCACGCTAAAAAAATATGAAACATAGCGGATATGTTTTGATCATAAAGCGGTGAACAAATTACCATCAAGTACCGCCTTCCAATTCCTTGCCTTGATGATCTTCTTGACCAACTTCATGGAACCACTATCTTTTTTAAGATAAATCTTTGGAGTGGCTATCATCAAATCTAAATCCTAACTGAGATACTGTCAAGATTTCACCTAGTTAATATTATATTCATTAAAAGTGTCTTGGAACACTCCAGTATCACCAACACCTTATCAGTGGTGGTTGTATAAAAAATAAACTAGATCATGTACCTTTGAATGGTAATTGGTACCTATTTAATGTCAATATGATGGGATATGCCAATCTCTCTATAAACGATTCTGCATTCCAAGATTTCATTATTGTATTAAATTTGTCAATAGTACAATTTGAGGCACCATATCAAGTACTTATCAAGTCATGACTCTTTGATTATTTAATCAAGAATCTAGATGGCCTTTCTCTAATACGATTGATGGTTCCACATAGATCATCAATCAATAAGATAATTATGAGAACGGGCTGTCATTGTACCACTGACAACTGGTTTAATGGGCTAGGTTAGGTTCAGTTCAAGTAAATTGGTTTTAAATGGTTTGTCATGAGTTGTAGTGAAATTGGGTATCACTTTCATACTTTTAGACAAGTATAGAAGAGTTTTAGACAAGGATGGAAAAGATAGAGAAATAAATTGAAGTTTATCATCCAAACTTAATGTGGAACACAGTCCTACCCCTTTTTTTCTAATACTTATCCAATAGGTGAGAAAGAAATGAGACTCATATTTAGGTATTTGATTGATACATGTATAGTAGCAACCTTAAACATAGGGTTGTGTTGGTTGAAAACTCTTCCCAATGGAGATGCTTATCTAATGAGGAATTGTGAGGTTTCCAACAATCATAATCTCCCATTAATAGTTTCAGGCATCAACAGATTCAAAGGGCTTTCTTATGAGGATCTTCTCCTGTTTGCAGATTTTTTTTGCAACCTAGAGAAAATCTGCAAATAGGAAAGGATCTTGCCTTTGTTGGGTTAATGTCTTGTATTCAACCTGGGATGATAACCTGAGAAACCTGAATATGACCTGAAAATGGGGGCAAAGCCCCCGAACGAATTTTTTTTACCTGTTTTGTATCCTATTCAGGGTTCGGATCCAACCCGCAGATTAGGGTTTTGGGGGTTTCTCGGTTTCCATGCCACCGCACTGCTCATTGTAATCTCTGTTCTTCAATCATAGTGAAAGCTCTTCTCCATTTTCGCTCGTGGATGTAGGCTTCAAGCCGAACCACGTAAATTGTTTTACTCTTGTTGTGTGATTGCTTTCTGTTTTATTTTCTCTCTTCTTATTTGTTACATATGATCATAGATCTAGGTTTTCATATAACAAACTGGTATCAGAGCTCGGTTGATCGTTGTAATGGTAGCAAAGTACAAAGTTGAGAAGTTCTAGGGGCAGAATAGTTTCAGTCTCTGGTGCGTTAAGATGCATGTGTTGTTAACACAACAGGGACTGTACAAGATGTTGTTAGGGAAAGATAAATTATCCGCGATGATGAAGGAAGACAAACGAGAAGAACTTGACATCAAGGCACTTAGTGCGATTAAATTGTGTCTGTCTGATGAAGTTCTGCGGGAGGTTGTTGATGAGATGACGGCGGCTAAATTATGGCTTCGATTAGAGAGTTTGTACATGACAAAATCTCTCACAAATAGGTTGTATCTCAAACAACACATCTATACATTGAGGATGAGAGAAGGTATGTCATTAAAGACTCATATGGATGAATTCAATAAAATTACTATGGATTTAAAAAATATAGATGTAAAAGTGGATGATGAGGATCAGGCTTTAATTCTGTTGTGTTCCTTACCCTCATCTTATGAGCACTTCGTCACTACCCTGCTTTATGTGAAGGATTTGATTTCCATGGAGGATGTCAAAGCATCCTTGCATTCTAAAGAATTGAGAATGAGTGTCTGTAGGAGAAGGTGACAGCCAGGCGAAATGGCTGGTGGCTAGAAGAAGGACGAATGAAAGAAGTTCATCTAAAAAGGGAAAATCTAGATCCAAATCTAGATCAAAGAATTACAAGTATCATTACTACCATAAGCCTAGACACTTTTGTAGAGATTGCCCAAAGCTCAAGGAGAAGAAGGGGAAAAGGTTGCAGGTGTAGCAGAAGACAGTTCTGATGGTTCTGAGAATGTTCTTGTTATTTCTAATTATAGTGTGTGTACTGATGAGAAGTGGATCCTTGATTCAGGTTGTTCCTTTCACATGTGCCTGAACCGGAGTTGGTTTATAACGTATAAGGAGGTGAATGACAATACGGTCTTAATGGGAAACAACATGGCATGTAAGACTATAGAAGTTGGGATAATTCATATTAGGATGCATGATGGCATTGTTAGGACCTTGACAGACGTCTGACATATATCAGACCTGAAGAAGAACCTAATTTCATTGGACATTTTGATTCTATTGGATGTAAATGTACCATTGAATGTGGAGTCATGAAAGTGACAAGGGCTGCACTAGTGATGATGAGAGGGCAGAAGAATGAAAATTTATATGTGTTGTAGGGCAATAAAGTTTTAGGGACAACAGTAATTTTATCATCTACAAATATTGATTCAGACACTACCTGCCTTTGGCATATGGGTGAGAGGGGGATGACTGTGTTAAGCAAACAGGGCTTGCTTGGTGGTCAGAAGACAGTGAAGTTGGACTTTTATGAGAACTGTGTGTTTGGGAAACAACAGAGAGTGAAGTTCAGTACTACTGTTCACAGGACAAAAGGAACATTAGACTATGTTCATTTAGATCTTTGGGGCCCATCTCGAGTTGTTTCAAAGGGTGGTTCTCGCTACATGTTGACCTTCAAAGATGACTTCTGTAAGAAAGTCTAGGTGTTTATTTTGAAACAAAAAGATGAGGTGTTTCTCAACTTCAAGCAGTGGAAGACCATGATTGAGAAACAAATAGGCAAGAAGATCAAGAGGCTGAGAATAGACAATGGGCTGGAGTTTTGTTCAAGAGAGTTTGACGAGTTTTGTAGGAATGAGGGGACTGTGAGACACCGCATGATTAAACATACTTTTCAGCAGAATGGGGTGGCAGAATGCATGAACAGAACATTACTTAAGAGAGCTTGCTACATGCTCTCTAATGTTGGGCTAAGAAGAGAGTTCTAGGTAGAAGTAGTTACTACAGCTTATCAATTGGTGAACCTATCTCCATTAACGGCTATTGAGTGCAAGATGCCTTATGAGGTATGGTCTAGCACTCCTGCAGATTATTCTGGTTTAGACATTTTTTGTTGTCCAGCTTATACCCATGTTAATGAAGGTAAGATGAAACTTAGAGCTAAGAAGTGTATTTTTCTTGGTTATGCATCTGGTGTGAAATAATACAAGTTGTGATGCACTGATCCCAAGTCACCTAAATTTATTGTTAACATGGATGTTATTTTTTATGAATCTTCTATGCTAAATCAAAAAAGGAGGTTGTTGATGTAGGAATAAAGCAGAGTATTAAGAAGTAGGTGAAACTTGAGTTTGATGTTTCTGGGAAGGTGCAAAAAAACACTTTCATTCTGCCCAAGGAAGATGAGGAGCATTATTCTAGTGAAGAAGTTGTACAAGAGGAATCACAGTATAGTGTTGTTACTAGAGACAAAAGAAAGAGATTAGATCGCTAAAGAAGTATAGCAACTATGTAGAGTTTGTTACTTTTACATTGAATGTTGTAGAAAAGGATGTTGAATGCAGGGAGCCTTCTACATACCATGAAGTTGTTACAAACTGTGAATCTATACATTGGGTGGTTGCTATGAATGAAGAGTTTGAATCTCTCTACAAAAATCAAACTTAAGAATTAGTTAAACCACTAGCCAAGAAGAAGATCATAGGCTGTAAATGGGTCTACAAGAAGAAGGATGAGATTGATCAAAAACAAAAGGAAGGAGGGGACATCTGGTGTTAATAGTATAAAATACAAAGCATGTTTGGTTGTAAAAGGTTACGGGTAAAAAGATGGTGTAGATTTTAATGAAGTTTTTTCACCTATAATGAAGCACAATTCCATTCATGTAATGCTTGTCATGGTTGCTATGTTTGATTTGGAGTTGGAGCAACTTGATGTCAAAACAACTTTCCTGCATGATGAGCTTAAGGAGCAAATTTACATGCAGCAGCTAGAGGGGTTTGTGATTCAAAAAAAATAAGACCATGTGTGCCTATTAAAAAGGTCTTTGTATGGACTGAAGTAGTCTCTAAGGCAGTGGTACAAGAGGTTTAATGCTTTTATGCTTGAGCATAATTTTATTAGGAGTCAATATGATAGTTGTGTTTACTTTATACAGCTCCTAGATGGTTCTTTTGTGTACTTGCTTATTTATGTTGATGAAAGGCTTATTGTTGCTAAAGACATGTCTGTAATCAACAAGATAAAAGCTCAACTTAGTGGTAAATTTGAGATGAAAGACTTAGGGGTAGCAAAGAAGATTTTGGGTATGGAGATACACAGGGATAGAGAAGTAGGAAAGCTATACTTGTCTCAGAAAAATTATTTTGAGAGAGTATTTGAGCGTTTTGGGATGCAAGATGCTAAACCTGTGAGTACTCCATTGATTAATCACTTCAAGCTTTCAGTAGAGTTATCACCCTGGACAGAATAGGAGAGGGAGTACATGTCTCATGTTCTTTATACTAGTGCAGTTAGGAGCCTCATGTATGGTATGGTCTGTACCCGTCCTGATATTTCATATGTTGTCAGTGTTGTTAGTAGATATATGGGTGATCCAGGGAATGCACATTGATAGGTAGTGAAGTGGATATTTTAGTATCTTAGAGGCACTATAGATGTTGGTTGATATTTGATAAAATAGGTGGTTTGGATGGTTGCACAGTTGGGTTTGTAGATTCAGACTATGCAAGTCATTATGACAAGAAGAGATCTCTAACAAGCTATGTATTCATTTTGTCTAGTTATGCAGTCAGTTGGAAAGCAACATTGCAGAGTACAGTTGCTTTATCCACTAATGAGGCTGAGTACATAACGGTGACAGAAGCAATGAAGGAGGCTATATGGATGAGAGGCTTGCTTGACGAGCTTGGTCTAAGACAGGGCTTGACTACAATGTATTGTGATAGTCAGAGTGCCATACATTTGACTAAAAATCAAATGTACCATGAGAGGACGAAACATATAGATGTCAGATATCACTTCATTTGGGAGATCATTAGGGAGGGTCGGATTGTAGTAAAGAAGATCGGAACTGAAAATAATCCAACTGATATGTTTACTAAGCCACTTCCAGGTTTCAAGTTCAAGCATTGCCTGGACTTTATTGGAGTTTGCAGTATATAGAATTATCCTTTGGGGTTATGTGGAGAAGATGGAAGTAAAGTATTTTTGTACAATGTAACCTTAGTAGAATTCAAGCCAAAGTGGAGATTTTGTTGGGTTAATGTCTTGTATTCAACCCGGGATGATAACCCAAGAAACCTGAATATGACCTGAAAACGGGGGTGAAGCCCCAACCGAAATTTTTTTTGACTTATTTTGTATACGATTCAGGGTCCGGATCTGACCCGCGAAGATTAGGGTTTTGAGGGTTTATATTTGGGGGTTTCTCGGTTTTTGTGCCACCGCACTGTTCATTGTAATCTCTGTTCTTCGATCATAGTGAAAGCTCTTCTCCGTTTTCGCCCGTGGATGTAGGCTTC
>JAOXJP010105412.1:0-14263 GCA_025762735.1 Platanus orientalis | reverse complement strand
TCAACTAAGCTACATACTATTGATAATTTTATAATAATTAGTATATTATATATAATACATATATATTATATATGTAACAACTCGGGCTTGGGTCAGGCCGAGGTAAGCCCAAACCCAATCCTCAATAAAAGTTTGGGCCTTGGGCCTGGCCGATCCATGCCCACCCCTGGATAAAGATTAATTAAAGCCGTAGGATTAATCCTTAACTTGTGGCGTATTAAATATAGAATCCGCTGACACATATGTCGTGAATTACAATTTTTAGAAAAATGATTTTCATTTTTTCCTGCCAATCATATTATGCCACCTATTAAATAGATCTTCACAGGTCATAGGCCGAGAGAAGAAGATCCTTTTCGCTAATCTCGAGTATGCAAACTGTGTGCTAGCCTGATCATACGCTTTCGATGACGTTTACACCCATTTTGTCTGTCTATCTGTGTCCACACACAAAAGGCCAAAAAATAAAGTTAAAACTGTAAAAACAGTTTTCAAATGAAAAATAAGTAGCCATAAAAATGGGACTCATAGCTTTATTGCTTTAAAGTTATAAAAAAAGTGTTCTAAGTGAACATTTGCTCCATATTTCAAAGAGGTACCAAATAAAAAAACCGTCACATTACACATATATCAGCCTGTGAATGGGTACACGAGGGGACAAAGTGCAGCAATCTTTTCCCTAGTCAGAGAAGGGAACACCCCTTTCTATGGGTTCTGCTACTACAAGTCAGAATCAGTCAGTGCCAGTGATCGTGATCTATACCATTTGTGTACTGTTTCCCAGACTGGATTGATTGTCGCAGTGGGCCTGATGACGTGAAAGAAATTAAGCATTAATGACTTCTTTTTGGGGAAAATACAAACACTCTGTTCAGACAAAAACAGGTTCGTCGAAGGTGTACTTGAAGAATATACCTTAGAAATGCTTTTGAATCCACCCGGTCGGGAGTTCGGAATGTATCCGCTCTGCTTAGCCTCTGCTAACCTCTGTTACACCTGAATGCGCGTCACATAAACCAAACAAACAAACAATCGCGGTGAGGAAGAAAAGAAGCCTTGAGTGGCTTTGGTTAAGGTAGGTGAGCCCCTTCTGAGTTAAAGGGCGACCTTCATGTCTATCCCAACAAAACCCTAGAAAGCAAAGTGCAGTGCTTTGGGCTCCTCTGCATCCCGTTACCGACAAGCGTCGCCAGAACCTAGTTTTCTCAATCGTCGCCGGCAAGAAAGGGGACAACTGGAAACTCATCACCGGAGAAGGGAACTAGAAACTCGTCACTGGAGCCGGTAAAAGAGGGTATTTTTTTTAATCTTCTTACCTCACTTCTAATGCCTCCAAAATTTCTTTGTTTTGCTTTCAATGTGTTCATAAATGTCATGAACTGTTGGGTTTCTAATGGGTTTAACATAGAAAATTTAATTCCTTATAGTTACCAAGCTAAAGCTTCCAGAGTAATGTCACTTGTATGCTTCCATTAATGTGTGATCTCTTAGCTATAACACCAAAGTAATTAAAGGAATTTCAACGCATCAGGCCAAACCCAATTCATGGAGTTTGTTGATGGTATTAAATGAATGGCAGTTGTTTCCTATTAAAAGAGTGCCGATCTTTTAGTCCTCTGGAACTAAAACATGACATCAGATTTTGGCTCTAATAGTATAATCTGGTAATCACAATACATAACTTAAAATCAGTTGGCTTCTAAATTTTCAATTTACAACCCTGAAACCATTGAAGTTCTATTGGAAATTCTGGAAGCAAGTGGCACATGCACACACTCCTTCAGTGTTAGGAACTTACAAGTAGGGTTAAGTCTCTTGAGCCACAAAAATTATTGCCTTCATCACTTTGAAGTTTGTATCTTTTCATTGGGGTTTTATTTGTTTTTCTCATGGTTGTTTGTTTGGACTTTGGATAAACAGCTTCAAATATCTAGAGTTGAGCCCATGTGTCGGACAATGCTTTTTTTTTTTTTTAAGTTTCAAACCCAACTCACTAACAGTCCTAGAAAAATATAAACCAGAATAAGAGAAATGAAACACTTTGCACTCAGTTGGCAGCCCAAAAGCTTAAGGGTTCTACATCTTTGCCACATCATCTTCTATTCATGTGACAAGATTCAATCTAATAAACCCCCTTTACCAATCTTCTATTTCTTTTAGCCATTAATATTTGGATCTCATGGTATTGATTGCAGAGTGATGGATGGATTAGACAAGGATACCAACTTGGAATCATATTCTTTGGACAAATTTTTGGGGGAAATTTTTTAGTGAAATATATATACAACATTTCTTGATATCCATGTAGATCGGTCTCATATTATATGAAATGTTTTTGGACAACTTAGTAGAAGGTTAGTAATTATTGTTCAATGAAGATTACTCCCATATTGTTTTCCCATATCCCCTCTTTTTAGTATTGACACATGAACTCTTGTTTTCATATCATTGGTGCGGAACCATGTTCACAAGTGCCAACGCAGAAGGAAAGAAAGCGACTTGCTTGAAGGAAATGGGCTTGGGTAGATGAGGAATGGCCTGAAATCCTCTGCACCACTCCAAAGTGGATTAATTCCCCCCCCCCTCCTGTGTGGCCCTTGAGTGCCTCACAAGGGGAGTGGCGTAGAGGATATCAGCCGATGAGGAATATGTTGATATGGCATTTGAGTGGTGACATGGCATTTAAGTGCTGACATGGCATGCTACTAATGGTTCGAACTCTTGTTTTTTTTTTCTTTTCTTCGAAAGGACATGACATTCTTTTGGTTTATAAAAGAAAATGATCACATACAAATTTGTTTAATCTGATTTTTGGCTTACTGGAGATGATGTTTTAACTTATAAACAATAGGGGTGTGGACAATTCCTAAGGTTCTAACTTTGTGACTGAGGCAATAGGGGTCAAGGGTCAGCAGATGTGATCATTATCATTCATTTGACTCACATTCTACTTTTTCATATTTGTGCTGGTTTTTCCCAAGTTATTAGTGTATATATGCCCAAACTAAACAGGTTGATTCAAGTCAGCTGAACCCTGAAAAACCTGAGTGGGTTTGAATGTCAGGTTGAGGATTACCACACTTACCAATAATTAGGAATGCAAAACCAGAATCTTCACACAAATGAACGCTAATTGAGAGTTTCTCAACAAAAGTGAATATCTAGAACATCAAGATATCATAAATTGCATAACTTGCGGCATAAAATTACAATAAAGCACACTCCCAAGAGGACATATCATTAGTATCTCTGTGTTGTCCTTACCTTCAAATGATAGCTTGACATGCTGAGGAACTAGACTCTTGGATTCTAGGATTCAAAAATGAATGATGACCAAAAACATGTTTGTTCATCTTCTTTTGACCTTCACAACTAGAATCCTCTGTAAAATAAGCTACTACACCATCTTTAGCCAAACAGTTGGCAACATTCATTTACAGAAGCAGTATCATCTATCCATCAATCTCTCAACTCACACAAACATCCCTCATTAAGAGCATCCACAACCTGTCTTTGGTCAAGATGAAAGAGTCATGGTGATTGCCAAGGAAATAGGCTTCCGTAGTTACCATATATTAATATTTTTGGACTGCAAAAGATCCGATGCTAGCTCACTTCGATAACAAAGCTAAATAGTTGAAGATAGTCCGTGATTAAGTTATGACTTATGAAAACCATTGGTTAAATAAGTCCAATTGGAGATTAATCCTAAATGGAGATGAGGGATATGCTAACCATTGAATATGATTTGTTCTTCATTCTTACCTATGTTGATTGATTTATCTCTTATTTTATCTTTCCTTATAATAAGGAACACAGTTAGTGACTAATTATTGGAGGTGAATACTGATTTTAAAACCCAGGTCTATGCTACAAACCTTCGAACTTTACCAATTTCACAAGCAAGTGTATCACCAAAACACTTAAATTTGAGTTCAAATCCCTTCTCACTATTTGCATCTCATCCTCGTTAAGTTCACACTTTCGGTTGGTGAGAACTAGTCATATAGTTGGCCCATTCAAAATGGTCACAATTTCCATATAGTAGATAAGGGAAATAATAAATGCTTATTAAACATGTGACACGGCTCCTTATGGAGCTGTAATAGAGAGTAATGTTGGTACGAAGGTGAGAGTTTAGTGTCAAGCCTTCATTTGGAAGACTTGATGGATCAAGAACCCATGCTGGCCACTTAGTCACATAAAGGAATGTGGCTAGCTTATCAAAACATGCCAAATTCCTAATACGAAATGCATGCACTAGCTTCTCCTACAAAAGTGAGAGATCTCATCATTGACTAAACTCTGCCAAAACTCGTTGATTTAATCACAATAAATGGAACATGCAGACACTCTGTTTTAGCCAAGGAAAATTTGAACTCCATACTCCAAAACCAATGTTGATACTCTCTAAAACCCCAAAAAATGATACCTCCACCTAGAATACATCATAATGTATAAACTTAAAACTAAAACATTGCAGGTGCATTCATGAGTGTGGATGTAAGTTTGTTGTGCTCTTTTCAGATCCTCAAGCCATAAGACATCGATACTCAATTTCCCTGACCACCTCTGCCATTGAAGGTCGATCATCGGTCTCTTCTTGACAACACTTGAAGGCTAATGTCACAAACTTCTCAACACATTAGGAAGGGTAAGATCCCATGTGTTTGTCTACGACCTCAAAGATCATACCCGATTGGTAGGCCATCTTCACTTGCAATTAATGTTAGATTTGAATTGCATTTAAGATTCAAAATGAATCATGTGTTATTTATGTGTGCATTTTGGGTTGTTTAGTTGTGTGGACCAAATAGGCCCACATGAGTTACTTAAGCCCATGAGAGTGTTTAAAAGATTGGAAAGAATTTTGAATGACAAGTTTTGTTTTAAGTTTTAGTGTTTCCCTCCAAAACAAAGTACAACCCAACTCCCAAAGGCTTTTGCCTTGAAGGTTTAGTCCCACATGGGAAGTGAGGAACTTCTGCATCCACCTTATAAGTAAAGGCAAGACCCTAAGGGGTAATGGGGTTGAAGAGGAGAGGGGAGTTTGGGGATGTTTGTTTGCATCACGCACGCGCGTGCTGAGCCGAATTGGGCCGAGCGTGGGCGTGGGCGTGGGTGTGGGTCTTCACAAATCTATGAGATACCAAAACTTGGTAACTCAATTGATAACAAATAGGATGCCTCAAACAAAAAAATTCGTGGCAGGAGTTCTTCTTGAGAAACTACCTCCTTCCTTGAAGAACTATCAAAACAACATGAGAAGAAAAAGAAAGATCTTGCCATTGCAAGAATTGATAATTCACATCCATTCAGAAGAAAATAATAGACTAAAAAAAAATCCAAAGAAATGGTAGTACACACCAATGTTGTAGAAAGTGAAAGCAACTAGAAAGTTAGGAAGGAAAATAAATTTCAGAGGAAGAAGAAATTCTTCAAAAATAATGTTAAAAACTTCAAGAAAAAGCCTACCAAAATAAATAGGGAATGTTTTATGTGTGGAAAGTTTGGACATCCTACATCAGTGTGTTGCCACATGAAGAAAAAGTCCGCCAAGGTTAACGTGGCAAAAGTAGAAGCGAAAATTACGACAATGGTTACTAAGATAAACTATATTGCCAATACTAGAGTGGGTGGTGAACACTGGGGCCACCAAGCATATATGTTGTGACATAGATGCTTTCACCTCCTACAAGGTTGTAGGAGATGGTGAAAAGGTCTACATGGAAAACTCAAACACTTCTTCTGTTATGGGGAAATGGACGATCAAGTTAAAGCTCACATCTAGAAAGATTCTGGAGTTGAAGGACGTCCTCCACGTACCTGAAGTGTGATGCAATTTGATTTCTGGAGCGCTACTGAATAAGGTAGGATTGCAGCTCACGTTTAAGTCTGACAAACTTGTAATGACAAATAACAGGGTCTTTGTCGAGAAGGGATGTTGTAATGGGGGCTTATTTGTACTGAATGTTTTAGAATTAATAAAGAATGTTGCGTCTTCTTCTGTTTACCTTGTTGACTCAATAAGTATGTAGCTTGGTAAGTTAGGACATGTAGGAATGTCCTATGTAAAGAAGATGAAACAGTTAGGATAAATTTCAAATTTAATAAATTATGAAATATATAAATGTGAAATTTGTGTAGAATCATAACACACTAAAAAGAAACCTAAACCAGTAAAAAGAAAAACTGAATTACTTAAACTTATACATAGTGATTTAGGAGATTTAAAAAAACATGAAACCAAAGGAGGTAAGAGATTCTACATAACTATTATAGACAACTATTCACTCTTCACTACTCTTTATTTACTTAGAAATAAAGATGAAGCTGAGAAAATGTTCATAAAATATAAAATAAAAATAGAGAACCAATTAGAAAAGAAAATTAAAAGACTAAGAACTAATATAGGTGGAGAATATGACTCCAACCTATTTAAGGGTTATTGTGAGTCACATAGCATTATACATTAAACGATTGCACCTTATACACCAGAGTTAAACGGGGTTGTAGAATGTAAGAACAAAACCTTAAAGGAAATGATGAATGTCATGTTAATTAGTTCAGGTTTACCTCTAAACATGTGTGGGGAGGCAATCCTCTCTTCCTGTCATATACAGAATATGATACCTTATAAGAAAATTGGCAAGACACCGTATGAACTATGGAAATGATATAGGTCTAACCTTAAATACTTGAAAGTGTGGGGGTGTCTAGCCAAAGTAGGATTACCTAATCCTAAAAAGAGAAAAATATGACAAAAAACAAATGATTGTGTCTTTGTAGGCTATGCACATAACAATGCAGCATATAGGTTTTTGGTACTTAGAACTGAAAATAATATTCTAGAACCAAATATAATAATAGAGTCAAATGATGCAAAATTCTTTGAAAATATATTCCCAATGAATAATAGAACTCAAAACAACCAAATTAAAGAAGCTATACAAACTGATAAAACAAAAGAAGAAGAAAATGAATTAGAACCTAGAAGAAACAAAAGAATAAGGAAAGCAACAGATTTAGGTGATGATTTTGTCACATATTTGTTGAAACACAAATTACTTTCATATGAATACATATGTTATCTGGTGGATGGAGATCCATTTACTTACAAACAAGTTGTAACCTCACCAGATGCTACCTTCTGGAGAGAAGTTATAAATAGTGAATTAGAGTCCATAATAGCTAATCACACTTGGGAATTAGTGGATCTCCCTCTAGCCACTAAGGCTATAGGAAGTAAATGGGTTTTCAAGAAAAAGTTGAAACCTGATGGAACTATAAATAAGTTTAAGGCAAGACTAGTGGCTTTAGGTAACAAACAAAAAAAGGGCATAGACTATTTTAATACCTACGCTCCTATTACTAGAATAAAAACCATTAGAGCATTGATAGCTATAACAGCAATCTATAAATTGCTTATGCACCAAATGGATGTGAAAACCGCATTCTTAAATGGTGATTTATAGGAAGAAATATATATGACTCAACCTGAAGGATTTGTGGTCCAAGGATAGGAGCATAAAGTATGTAGGCTTGTTAAATCAATTTATGGATTAAAACAAATGCTAAAACAATGACATGAAAAGTTTGATAAAACAATTGTAGGAAATGGGTACAATATTAATGATTCAGACAGATGTGTGTACAACAAATTTTTTGGAAAAACTTGTGTAATAATCTGTTTGTATGTCGATGACATGTTAATCATGGGTATCAACCTGGAAGTAGTTAAAAACACTAAGAAGTTCTTAGGATCTAAGTTTGATATGAAGGACCTAGGGGAAGCAGATGTAATTCTATGAATTAAAATATGCAGAACAAATGATAGATTGATGTTGAATCAATCACACTATGTTGAAAATGTATTAAAGAGGTTTGACCACTTTAATGAGAAATCAGTGCAAACACCTTATGATACTTGTGTGCACTTAAAGAAAAACAAAGGACAACCAATTGCACAGAAAGAATATGTACAAATAATTGGATGTTTAACCTACTTAACTAATTACATCAGACCAAATATAGCATATGCAATAGGGAGACTAAGTAGGTATACATCTAACCCTAATGAAAAACACTGGACTACTATAAAGCGAGTCTTAAAGTACTTTAAGGATACTACTGATTTGTGTTTATTATATAGTGGTGTTCCACCAGTACTTGAAGAGAACTATGATGCTAACTGGATTTCTGATTCTGAGGATACGAAATCCACTAGTGGTTATGTGTTTACATTAGGAGGTGGTGTGATTTCATGGAAATCAACTAAACAAACATGCAAAGTTATGTTAACTATGGAAACATAATTTATTGTCTTAGACAAGGCAGGTAGTGAAGCCGAATAATTTAGAAACTTACTAGCAGATGTTCTTCTATGGACAAAACCAGTACCGTCAATCGCTTAACCTCTATAACAGATCTGTCAATGAACCTGACAATTCTGAGAAAATGATAGGCATGCCAGAGGGAAGACGTACTAGAAGCATGGGGGTAACAATGTGTAGAAGCATGGGGGGCAGCGACGTACAGGAGCATGGGAGGCAACGATATGCAAGGGCAGAGGCAAAAAATGACACGTGGTCTTCGCCACGTATGCACCATGGTCCAAGTCTATAAATAATGGTTCCGGCTCTTTGTTCAAGTATGAGATTCTGAAAAAACCCTAACAGTGAGAAGCTCCAATTACAGTCTCTTTGATCTCCTTGACTTGATCATCGAAGAGCTAAAAGCCAGCATGTCACCGGCCTTAGTTCCCTGACCTGTGTTTCCCAGTGTGTGTGTGTGCAGGAACGTTCAAACCCCAAGGGTCTGGGCTAAGTACGGACCATCTGATGGGCACAAGAGGGGCTACTTCTCGGTGCACCATCAGGTCCAATCCCGTCGACTCTGGATCCTTGCGCACTTTCAATTCATTAAATCTGCCGGACAACCAACTTTCTGGTTCAATCCCGACAAGTTTATTGTCATTAAGTCTAAGCCTCCTTGATTTATCAAAAAATCGATTAACTGGGAGCATACCGCAATCACCGGAAATCCCGGTCTATACATTCCGAACACCGATTCCATTAGGCAGTGTTCGTCAAAATTCGATAAGTCAGCCCAGTTCCGGACTATTCTGCTATCTTGCTTCTTAGCAATGGGAACAACAATATTGATCGTCTATTTCCTTCTAGTTTTCTTAAAGAAGAGACAAAAATATCAAGATGGCTCGCGGATGAGAGATTCTTGGGATGTAACGTCGTTTGGTGTTCTTAGTTTCGCAGAAGAAGAAATTCTAAATTCGATAAAACAGGAGAATTTGATCGGTAATGGTGGTTCAGGAAACGTACGTCTACAAAGTTGTTCTGAGCAATGGTAAAGAAATCGCGGTGAAGCACATGCGGAATTCAGAATCCGGAGACCGAAAAAGATACCGGAGTAGTACGACGATGTTGAAGAAATCCTGTAACTTGTCGGAGTTCGATGCAGAGGTGGCCACGCTGAGCTTGATTCGACACGTGAACGTGGTGAAGCTCTACAGCAGCATTACGAACAATGAATGAATCGAGTTTGTTGGTGTGTATGAGTGCTTACCCAATGAGAGTTTGTGGGACCGGTTATACACGTGTCAGAATATGGTGCTGTTGGATTGGGGAAATAGATATGAGATAGCGGTGGGGGCCGCCAAGGGGTTGGCGTATTTGCATCACCGGTTCAAGACGCCGGTTTTACACCGTCCAGCAATATATTGTTGGAGGAGTTTCTAAAGCCTCAAATCGCTGATTTTGGACTTGCTAAGATCGTTTAAGCGAGTAGCGACAACAGCAAGGACTCGACTCAAGTTATTGCAGGAACTCACGGTTACATCGCTCCTGGTAAGATTTCTCTTTTGCCCTTTCATAATTAAATATTAATTAAGCATAATCAGCTCAAGCACTGGAGTGTACTGCATAAAATATAATCCCTTTTTTTATTCATGCAGCACGCTCAAGTGGTTGAGCCGATCAAATCTCCTCTCTTTTTTCGGCTTACTTCTTGTTACTAATATGCTTTCTATTTATGGTTTGGTGGATTGTGAAGAATACGCTTATACTACGTATAAAGTGATTGAGAAGAGTGACGTTTACAGCTTTGGAATTGTTGTAATGGAGATTGTGACCAGGAAAAAACCTATTCAAGCAGAATTTGGAGAAAGCAAGGACATAGTTAATTGGGCGAGTAGCAAGATGAGTGGGAGAGAGAGAGTGTGATAGAACTGGTGGATCCGAGGATCCCTGGAGAATTTAAAGAAGAAGCGGTGAGCGTGTTGAGAATTGCAATTATGTGCACGGCAAGGCTTCCACCTCAGAGACCCCCTCGATGAGAAGCGTGGTGGCGATGTTGGAGGACGCTGGGCCTGGGAAATCGAACAATACTGTTTTTTAAATTGGTGAGTGTTCTCATGGGGGATTGAGGTGGAGAACAATACTGTTAGATCAAATTGAACAGTACCAAGGCTCAACTTCCAGCACATAATTGCAATCCCTAGCTTACTAGTGACGAGAGAAACCTGCGAGTGGATTTCCGGTGAAGAGGAACTCGGGTTTTTTCCCCATATCGGTTGAATTTCTTCTGCTCAATAGAGGAGAAAACAGTGATCCTGATAGTGAGCCAACAGCTTCTTGTCCTTCGAGAGTAGACATGGATCTGCTTCTCTTTGATGCCACCAGGTACAATTTACTTTTAGGCCCAGTCTGGTTGCCATGAAAAGGTTTTCTCATGAAATCATTTTTAAGCTATCTGGTTGTCATGAAAAGTTGGTTTGTTCATGTATTTCTTATGATTATTTTATTTCTTTTTCCCGTGGGATTTTTTTTTTTTTTGTTTTTGTTGTCTATTCCTTTCTTTTCTTCTCTTTTCTATGCAATTCATGGCAGCCAGACTGGGCCTTAGAGAATTTTTTTAAATTTTTGGTTGTCCTCGTGTATGATCAGACATTAGCTTATTTTATTTGTTTTCCTTTTCTCCTCTCAAACATTATTTTCATATTTAATTACTGCAGGTGGACAAATATCAGATTGGGTGTGAACACAAGGGTTGATCAAACAATGAGAAGAAGTGATTGCGATACTCAGCTAGCTGACAGGTGAACAAGCGGGAAAGTTGTACGACGTGATCTTGTTCTTTGGTGTCATAGACATACTACAAGACTTTGATTTCAAAAAGAAACTTGAGCATATGCATACGAGTCGATTCAATATGACCCAACCTCATTATCAGCTGTTGTCACTTTATGTCCTTGGTCTGTCAAGGGCCTGGTTATGAACTGTAATCTTATTGCCTCGTTTTGTTTGAGAATATCACATTTTCTTGGATCACGCGGGTCACCAATAGTCCAGTTCATGTTTTGGCTACCCACAGTTTGATTGTTGAATCCGAGGTTCTTTGGTCTTCTGACCCCCCCTTCTTGGGTAGAGGGTGCCTTTGAATTCTTCTAACGGGTTCTGCCCATCTTAATCTAATATAAGCTTTGATTATTATCAAAAAAATATAGAAAGCAGTACTTTTAGGAATAAAATAAGAAATAGTAGAATAATGACAAAAGCATAGGAATGCTACAATTGACTCTTCTTTTGGTGTGTCCGGAGAAACTTCAACTTACTAGTCTTGTGGTTAGAATTCATTGTCACAAAGTACCCAGAAATCCATAACTTCACTTAGTTAAGAGGTTCCCCCATCCTCTCTCTCTCTCTCTAGACAACAACTACCATCTACGGGAATAGAGTCGTCTTCGATAACAACATATATTAGGAAGGAGGCTACAATCCCCTTTATTTACCCTCATCATATAAACTCTCTAAAGAGAATAGTCTCAACAAAAACAAACATAGAAACAACACAAGAACATTTATAAAAATAAAAATAAACAAAATTGCTAGATCATGTGGAGCATAAAAATACCAACATCAAATTGCATCGTCTATTACCAAGGATAGAGAATACAACTGTGGAAATCTTATGTCATTAGGGGCACTTTTATTCCATTACTTTTGAGGCTGACTGCGTACCAATCCCTAGCATGTCTGCCAATCATAGACTAGGAAAAAAAAAAAAAACCAATGTACCAACCTCAAGTAAAAACAAACGGGAGAGTATCCTCCGCGCCCCCCCCCCTTGTGCGACATCACCCCCAAAAGTGAAATGATACCCCCCTCTGTCTCGGCCCATGACGTCGCACAAGAGGGGGCGGTGCAGAGGATATGAGGCCAACAGTTGCCTCTATGCGGGTAGTCAATACCACAACTAAAGTGGATCGAGTCAAGATAAGTGGTCCGCTTGATAGGCTTCACATTTAATGGGGAGATCTTAACACACTTATAATGTAACAGCATATCTGAATTCCTCAGTTACATAATCATTCTTGTAGGATATAAAATTCAGGCTAAGTATTCACCATTGGCTTTTATTCATAGGTATTTAAATGACACAATAAAAAATCTCAGATTTCTTTTTTTTAAATAATAAAAAAGGTTTGATAAAAGAAGCCAAAATGAATATGCATTTATGGAACCCAACATTGGTTTGAATAAATGAGAAGTTCACTACAAGGCTAAGGAGAAAAAATCAGGATTGGCAAAGAGTGACAAGACTCACATGCACAAAAAAAGCCTCATATTGAGCAATACCTATTCTGCAGCCATGAATCACGAAGAGAATTCTCATTTCTTCCAACACTTAGGCTGCGATTGGTTGTCATCTCAAAACACAAGAAAAGAAAAGAAAAGAATTGTTTTCTCGCAAATGGTTTTGTTGATTGGTTGTATTAAGAAAATATATAAGAAATCATTTAGAAATCCAATTTTAGTTGATTGGTTGCACTGAGAAAATATGTGAGAAAATTGTCCTGTTTTTGGGTTTCACTAAAATACCCTCTTCTTTCTTTTCTTTTCTTTTTTTTTTTTTTTTGTTAATTAGGCATTGCCTATGTAGTTAATGCTTGCATAACCACATCTTCACATAGGCATTCATGGGAGTAAAATTGAGTCCCCTTAACCTCAAGGTTGCAACAAAAACCTGCCCACTCATGTAAAATACAAGTAGATGAACTATAACTAATGGTATTTATTTTTTACTTGTGTAAAATTAGAGTTCTAGTCTTTCACCTTGGTCTATGGCCAAGTCAAAACCGATATAGAGCCAAGTCAATTTTATCTAAGATTTGTGCAAATCCGAGTCATTATTGACATTCTGTTCTTTAAATTCATATTTCTTTATCATTGGTTAATGATCAAATTAGTACCTACATTGCTTCTGTTTTATTGCCTTGGCTAGCATTGCTTCTTACTTGGTCTTAGGCTTTTGTTTCCCAATTAGGTTCTATATCCTATTGTTGAATCTATCAATATAAACAAGAAGATTTGGGATATGTATTTGAGTGATCTTCTCCCAAGATTGGTTAAAGCAGATGATAGTAATTCTGGATCAACTGCTGTGTGCAACACAATCTGCCTAAACATATGCTTTTGCTAAGTCGCCTTCATCTCCTCCATTAGTATGGTTTCATGTAAATTATTGTTGTATTTCGTTCTTTTATGAATTTTTATTACATTCACTACAAGGTAGCTGAGATGGCAGCCTAAAATGGGTCCATGTGTTTCTCCACTCATCCTTTTACATGTGGCAATGGGTTTTTTTTTTTTTTTTTTGCCTTTATAAACTCGGTAATGTTCAAGGGCTATGAATCATAATACAAAAGTTCAATACAGGGCAAGCCATTGTGTTGCCATGGACAGGAGATATGCGTATATGGTTGCCAGAGAATTCCCTATAAAATGGATTTGTAAGGTCAAGCCAGCACTAAACAGAAAAATCCAATCACAACCGGCTTCAAAGCCCGCGGTGATATAACAGAAAAACCTGTCCCAACTGCATTTGATGATTGCTGCAGAATGAGATACTCTATGCCTTATACCATCATACATATGGGTGGATCAAAGCCCACAAGTCAGCCCAAGTGTGAAGATAATGAACCCCTCTTACCACAACTCAAGGAACTTAATGGGTTATACAATCAGGCCAAGCTTAGTTGCCTACCTGTATCGAGACTTGTATATAATTTCATTATTATCCTGGTGATGAACCTACTTTATTTATTTATTTATTTACAAAGTGGGCAGATATATAAGTAAGCTTGATTTCAAATAAGATACTCTTGATTCCACGAGAGAGGATTGTATCCGCTCCTCTTATCTTTTGCTCCTCTCTGCACCCTGTCAGGGGGAGGGCACATCAGCGC
>JAOXJP010105401.1:0-28247 GCA_025762735.1 Platanus orientalis | reverse complement strand
TCCATCAATAACTATAGAGTACAACTGACCATTGCAACAAACCCGAGTCTGAAAGATACTGTTTTGATGCCAATCTTCTTCCTTTTCTTCATGAGTAGTCAGAAGAGGGCATTTCATATAGATAGACTGATCATCTTTAGGGTCACTAACTTTATCTTCGTTGGCTTGCTCAGCTTCCAGAATGATTGATTGTTGCAGAATATGTACTTATTCCCCCATAGGCTGCTTGCTGGGAAAAGCCATCACACGTTGTTGACATTATATTGTGTAATGTTCATAGCCGTGGAAATGATGGCATTGATTATTCTTACTCTTTGCCGCAACACCTTCAGTGTTTAGTGCAAGCCTAGAAGAGACTGATGTGATGTTGCTAGCTTGTGGTTTGTTAGCTGGTCTTCCACTAGAATATCCACTATTTGATATCCCGCTTCTTGGAGAGCTCCCAAAGTAGGTTCTTTTGTAGGCGCCTCTATTCAAGTTCTCAATCTAACTAGCTATGTGGACAGTATCTTCTAGAGTAGACACACAGATATAACTCAAACCCATAGCTATTTGTGGATGTAACCACTGACGATACATAGATACCATGATATCTGGATCCAATTGAAATCCTACACATGTGGCCAAGTGATAAAATTGACTTGCATACACATCAATGGATAAGTTTCCTTGTCGAAGTTAAGTAAACTAGAGGTGTGTTCGATGTCTATAGTTTGGGGGTTCAAACTGTCTCTTCATGGCTGATCTCAGGCTTTCGCAAGTTCTCAAAGTTCTATAACCATCTCTCCTATAATCTTCTTTATATTGATCCCACCATCTTCTAGCTGTTGTTTTCAACTTGGCTTCTACAAACTATAATTTACGGGTTTTTGGAATATCATACCACTTGAAGCATACCTCTATACTGTGTAACCAATCAAGGAATACCTCTGGATTGTAATTTCCATTGAAGTCTAGTACTTCCAATCTTGCATTCCAATCCACTTCTTGATAGGGAGCACTATGATGAATATCAGTCCTTTCATTCAGTCTTCTAGTGGGTATCACTTCATATTGATATTGGTGGGATACTTCATTACATGGTCGCCATCATGATGGTGTAAAGGTGGTGGGTGTAGAATTTGAAGATCCAACAGTGTTAACTAGCTCTTTTACTTGTTTCTCCTTTCTTTGATTCTTATTCGTACTTGAATTGACTAAAACTTGCAGTTGGTTGGTTTATGGCCTCTTGTATGGATTTCATGATTTCACCTCAGCCACTAATTGACTGACCTCCCTTTTTGTACCCTCAAGCTCTTGAGCATGAATTTCAACTTCCAAATATAATTCAGCAACATTCACCATGATGAAGCAAGGGGAATTTGACCCGGATAGGAGGAACCTGACTCTGATATTAATTAATGCAGCCTCCTTTGAAAAGGTAGTGATTCCTTTCTTTAGTGGGCCCAACAGAAGCTAGAAACAAGCTTTTAAATACGAAAGATCACAAAAGAATCAATTATGGAATTTCTAGCTAGAATTAGTGAAATGGCCAAAATACCCATATGGTTGCCTCATAATTATCTGCAACTTTACAGGGTGTTACTTAGGTCTATAGTGAGTCTTTGTACCAAATTTCAGCTCAATCCAATAAGACTAGATATATAAAATTATAAGACCAGCACGCTGCTAAATACGTTAGTCAAGAAACAAAATCTGGGGTTGGATTTAAGGATCAGAACGCCAACAAAATAAGGAGCAATTGGGGAGAATTTCGGGGATTAGGAAGACAATGGGTTAGAGAGAAAAAAAAAAAAAAAAAACCCTAAAAAGAAAGGCACAAAAAGGTTTATCCCAGATTCTATCTATGACTTTCCTAAACAAAGACTTCTAAACATCAAAATTTCCCTAAAATTTAAAATACTAAATATCCCCAATAAAAGGGCTGTTGACCAGCTACTTGTAGGGCCCACTTGTTGACTTTAGCAGCCCACAAAAGGACAAAGCATAGCAACTGTCAACTAGGCCCAATATGTCCATAACAACCTTGGCTTTTTGGCCTTATTATATCAATACCCTTATAACATAAAAATCCATAAAACCCATGGCACAAAAGACCTTATTATAATGGTATCATAAACTCTAAAACCTCTTAAAACATCTTGGTCATCCAACTCTAATCTTGAGCTTCTTTTTAGGATTGGGCTTCCAAAGTGGGTAGGTCTTGTCCATCCAAGTGAGTGTTGTTGTATCAGGTACAAGGCCTGATTGGTAGCCTAGGGCTACACTCAGACATATGGGGTTGATTACCAAGAGACCTTTAACCTTATAGCAAAAAGGAATTTCATCCGTACATTGATTGAGGTTGCAGTTAATCATGGATGGATTTTGCTTCAGCTTGATGTCAAGAATGCATTCCTATTTGTAGACCTCAAAAAAGTTTACATAAGAGATTACTTCCTAGGTTTCGGTATAATATTTGTGAAGGTGAGGTGTGTCACCTCATGAAAGTTCTCTATAGCCTTAAGCAATGCCTTGGAGCATGGTTTGAGAGGTTTTATAGTGCCATGCTCAAGAACGGGTATAAACAGGGCCAAGTTGATCACATCCTCTTTTTCAAGCATCAAAAAGGAAATGTGACAACCCTTATTGTCTATGTAGATGATATTGTTGTTTCAGGTGATGATTAGTGTGAAATCAGTAACCCAAAGGGTTTTTTGAGTAGGGAGTTTGAGATCAATGACTTAGGACACATCAGATACTATCTTGGCATTGAGGTTGTTAGATCCAAGGAACATATATTCTTATCCCAGCACAGGTATGTGTTGGATCTCGTCTAGGACTCCGATATTTTAGGGTGCAGACGTTGTAAGATTGTCATTGTGTCTAACCATCGCCTTCAAGTAGATGAGGGTAATTTGCTTATTGATTTAGGTCGTTATTAGATATTGGTGGAGAAGGTTATCTATTTGAACTTGACTAAACCTGGCATTTCTTATGTTGTTGGGGTTGTTAGTCTATTTATGCATACTTCCACTATGAAGCATCTTGAGGCAGCGTACTGTATTGTTCAATATTTGATAAAGAATCCAATCTAAGGGCTTTTGTATAACTAGCAAAAGGATCTCCGAATCAAATCCTTCATAAATGCAGACTAGGCTGATTTTGTGACCGATAGGAGGTCCACGTCAGGCTATTGTACCTTTGTGGGAGGTAACTTTGTTACATGACAAAGAAAACAACAATCAGTTATAGAAAGATCAAGTGCGAAAGCTAAGTTTAGAGCCAAGGGACATTAGATCTATGAGATTCTATAGATGTGTAGCCTCCTTAGTGAGTTAGGATTTAGCTCCCAAGGTCCGATGGGTTTGTATTGTGACAATAAAGATACGATCAATATTGCTCAGAATCCCGTTCAACGTGATAGGACCAAACACGTTGGAGTTGATAGGCACTTCATCAAGGAGAAGCTACAAATTGAGCAGATACATTCCCTTTGTAAAGATCGAAGACCAATTAGCTGACTTGTTCACTAAAGACCTATGTAATCCTAGTTTCAATAAGTTAGTGGAAAGCTTGGTATGCATAATATCTACGTACCAGCTTGAGGGGAAGTGTTATGTGGGAACATTCATGTAAGGGTATATATGTCTTTGTAATGTATGATGATATATTTGTAAATACGTATACTCCTTCATGTACTATTGTGTTCTTACTGTTCTTATATATGAATGAATAGTATATGAGAGTATTAACAACTCTCCATACGTATTTTACCACCAATACTCCTCTTCTTCCTCTACAAACCCTAGCATTTACACAGTAGAAATCCACTTCGACATGATCTGCCTGGATTGGCAAAATCCCACACATGCTATTCTGTCCAGTTCTAAACCCACCTCAGATCTGTTGTCCTACTGATCTGCCATGAGGTCTGATTCTTGATTCAACTGGTCTGATGGGTCCGGGTTCTATAGATAACATTGAAAATTAATTCAGTTGTCTTTAATCTTGGAGCTCCTTTGAATGGCGCTTTAAAGGGGACCCAAAAGGCATCAAAGTTCATGGGTAGGAAAACTGATTGTTGAGAAGGGAGGTTACTCTTCTAGGGGTAGAGGACAGGAGAAAGAAAGGAGGGGCAAGGTATCCTATTTTTCTTGTTGCATATAGGGTTTGGTAGAGGTGTATATGGGCTGGAGGCGATGGTGTATATTATATTAGGTTTTTTTTTAAGTTGGTGACTGTTTTTCTGATGGGCATATGTTGTTGGTTCGGGGTTGTCTATTGTAGAAAGGGGTGTCTATCTAGTTTTGCTTGTGAGTAGTGGCTTTGTTCTTTGGGGGACCTATTCTTTTTTTCCTCCTACTTCATGGAGCTTGTCTCCCCTCAAATTATTTATTCCTCAAATGATTTTTGAAATTTTAAAATCTCTGTTGATCCAAAAAACAAAGGCACAAATTTCTCACCTTTTTCTATTGACTACATCATTTTGTGAAAGTGATACTTCTTTCAGGGAAAAACAATTTGAGTGCCCTTAATTTCTTTAACTTTTGAGTAACTGAATGATTGTATAAAAGAGAGTAATATATACTTTAATAACAGATAAGCCTTTTTTTTTATTTTTGGTGTTAAAATTTTACTATTCTATTGTTTAGAGAAAACACTTAGGTTGAGGCACATCTACCATTTACATTTGATTTCTTTTTTAAAAAAATCTTATCTTTTTTTAACTTGATTTACCAGATGTTATCTTCATTACATGTGGAAAAGCTGATTATCCCTGCGATCCCTGATTTGCTGGAGACCTGGATGACATCGTTTTCCTTCAGACCACTAGAGCTATCCCATAGAGATGAGATTAGGAAATTGAGCATGATGCTTTTTGCAGACACAACATTACTGCAGAAGTCTTTAAGGAACACAGATAAATAATACTAAAGGTAATTTTTTGCATCCCCTGCATCACATACTAATGAATTGTGCCCTTGTTTAGTTGTAAATATTCACATTCCATGATTGAATTTCTATTTTTCTTGGGTTTTCATTTCTTTGTAGATAAGAAGCAGGTTGGCATTGGCAGTCTCGAGAAAGTGATTGATAGAGCTCATAACTCGCAGCATTTTGTTGGTGGTCAGTGCTGATGGTCAAGTTGCTCCATATTATTATGGTCCTGACTATAAGATATGGGCTCAGTGATGCTACTCTAGGACCATCTTAAGAGATGATTGGTCTTTTATCTAGAGAGAGAGAGGTGATTGGTCCTAGTTCAGCTGATGATGTGCTGGTCTTCCTGCATATAATAGTTTCAAATAGATCTTCTGATGTTCAGCCTTCACAGCACATTGTTCCAAATCCATAGATGGTGCCGCAGAATATTGGAACTAGACCCATCCCAATTACATCAGTTGATGTTGCTCCGAGGCTACTTTGTTCTCTGAAAGTCTCTCTAACAAATAACCATGTCTCTAAATGGCTGCAAAGTGCTGATGACATTAAGGATGTCAGTGCTGATTCTATGCTTTGCAGCTGCTTGTTGATAGCCTTCTATATCAGAAGCTAAATGCTGGCGAATACTAAAAAATTGTCTTATCAATCACTAGTGTTTCTGTTTTGTATAGTTAGATATTTTGATATTTTGAGTTAATGGTTCTTTTTTCCTTAGTCACTTCCCATCTCAATACACCATGTAAAGTGGTACTACTGCAAGTTTAATGCAATCAAAAGATTGAATGAATAGCCATTTTTCTAGATGACAAATTCAGGATTTCTAACATTAGGTTAATTTAGGGTCAATTTATCTGGATGAGTTGGGTAACTTCAGTCCTTGGATGTAACTAAAAATGAGCAACCAAAAAGAAATCCTTACCTTGGTGCCACCTGGAGTTTTCATTCTATATATGATATTGTGAAGAAATTGTCTGACTCTGGCAGATTAATCAATGGAAAGAACTACCCCAAGCTCCCAGCTCCCAGGACTCAAGACACATTCCGACCAGTCCGATTCTAAGATTCTGTGGTTTGTTCTCTTCAACCAGATGATCTTCAGCAGATAATTTAATTGTAAACTATATATTCCCATTCTATCTGAGGTATACCACATCTAATCATGCATACGGTGCTGTATAAATGCTTTCATTTGTCTGTTATTCTGATTGGCTTTCTATTCTAATGTGCAAATATGTCTTTACATTTTGCAGGTACTACAATTATCTGAAGATTTTCACCAACTTCGTCACCATTGACTAATAGATTCGAATTAAGTCAGTTACTAGTTTATCTATTTCTTTATTGGTTTTTTTTTTTTTTTTTTTGGTAAATATTTTTTGCTGTTAATTAAGATACAATTTAGAATTTAAGATACGGTAGCAAATGCTTGCTGCTCTTGATAACAGGATCTTCTGGTACTACTACAATGTGATCTTTCCGCTGTGATAAAGAATTGAATTCACTTAATCCCTTTTTCTTATTATTTTCATTATCTTTGGGTATTTTCTCTGGATTGTGTAGGCAATATCTGGATTATATTTGGACTTACGGTCGTGTTTGCATGCAGGGCTGTGTGGCCATTCCAGGCATATCTGAGCCAGGCAGTCAGCACATTCATATGCCCATTAATACACTAATTCAAACCCATCAGACAAAAAGGCGGCCTTCACACAGAGGCATGGAAAGTACTGCATTCAAGGATGCCCGAATTTGTTACAAAAATGATAATGTGACCGCAGGATTGATACAAGAGGTGAGGTGTTGATTTCCTCAAAACCATGCAAGTAACCTTCTCAATTGATTTTTTTTAATACTCTATAATAGGAAATGTTATATAGCTGTTGTCTAAATCCCTTCCCCACATGACCCTCTCTTTTAGCCACGAGAGATGATATGACTAATCTAAACCATCCATCTGATAGGCAATCTTCTCAACCGATCACTTCTTCGGTGAGACTATACGAGATGTGATCCCCCAGACCACCACTCAAATGAGCAGAGTATAAGTGCATAGATTTTGGCCTAGATAGCCTCTTATATGGGGACCATTCACTGGTGGGTTCCAAACTTTCAATCACCCTTACACACTGTCCATATATGATACTATAGAACAGTTGTGCAAGGCTTGTACCTTGGCACTTAAGAGTTGCCCTAAATTTTCATGTCGTAGGTAGCTAAAAGTTTGTTGGCAATACCAAGTTGAAATTTAGAAAAACAAGAAAAAGATTGTTAGTTAACCTATTTGACCAGTTAGCTTCCAAGCTAGAAATAGTAAAAATAGTATAAACATTACTAAACTTTTAAGGAATTTTTGCTATTACACTATAGTTTTTTTTGTGTAGAGATGTAAATAAGTAAACTAGAGGAGTAAATATGTCATTAGAAATATTATTCTTAGCAGAAGTTGGAATCTGTCCATAAAAATGTAATGCCAACAATGGAATTTTTCCTACAAAGAGGAAAGTTGCCACATGAGAGTGGATGATGTGGCGAACTCATGGACTCTTTTTGGCTGTCTCCTAAGCCTCCACATGTAAGATTTGAAAGGATCATCTGCAATTATAAAAGGTTTCCGACAATCGACGGCTATGCTCACCACACACCATGTGATAAAAAGATGGAATTTAAAGCAGCCATTTTTTTTTTTTTACATGGCATGCACTAAGCATGGCCGCCACCTTGTTAAACTGCAGGGGATCATTTGCCGTAAGATTTCTGGTCATGAAGCTATGGCTCTTCTCAGGGGCCTTCGATGCATTGTGGAGGGAGATTTTGTGCCTCCATGGTTGGATGGGGATTGGGAAAAGGTGGTGGTTCATAGAAATTGGCTCGGATGCTGTATGAGATTAATGAGTTTTCATCTATTTTGGGGGTATCTTATGTTCATGTTCCTAAATCCCAAAATTGTATAGCGGATAAATTGGCTAACCATGGGGAGGGACTGTCATCTATTTCCATTGGTGCTGATTTCCTGGAAGTAAAGTTGTAACAGGATCTAACTGCCGTTGTTTTTTCTTCTTCTCTTCTAATAAAATTGGTCATCACTTATCAAAAAATAAAAAAATCCAAACCCCTTTACCATATGATGCATGCAGTGAAAATGCTCCCTTTTGTAATTACTTTTATGTTGAAGAATTTGACCAGTTGTCCGTTTCGGTCTCTTCCATGTCAATAATTTTGTGGGGAGATACAAAAACCATTGCGAGGAGAGGCCACTTTGATTAAATGCCTAGTGAAGACAATCATTGACTTGATCGAGAAACTTCCATTTCGTTTTAAGATGTAGTAGAGCATCGAATTGAAAGCTAACCTTTTGTTTTTGCACTGTTACTGTTAACGCGCGCACACACACACACACCCACACGAACACACACACGTACATATATATATTCTCGGGGAGGGGCAAGCATCAATCTAATCCATTGGAATTGATTTTTTTCTCTCATTGCTTTGTTCATTGCTGTCTGCTTCTTGGTGGTAAAGTAATCAACACCCAAGTATCATTAAAAACTTAGAAGCAAGAATGGCCATTTTCTTCATTGGTAGTTGCCTTCCCATAATGAGCAAGAGTCTGCTGGTAAGACCTATGAATAGAGATAGATGAAAGAAACAAAGTAAATGTAATGATAAGATGACACCAAATGATCCAAGGAGAAATATTGCACAATTGAATATTTGGTGAATGGTCAAATATTTTTGCAAAGAGATAAGAAGGTCAATATGAATAGGAGAACTGAGATCTATACACACAAAAAGAAAATTAATTCATATGTTGAGTCGAAAACGCATTTTCAGTTATCACTTAGATGGGTCAACGAATGCATGAGCTTTGTGTCTTGTAGAATTCTTATTAATGGCTCTCATGGTTCTAACTTCTTCCCTTCTAGGAGGTTTAGACAAGGGGATTCCTTATCCCCTTTTCTTTTCCTGCTTTGTATGGGAGTCCTTTTTGCTTCTCTAATATCTACAAAGAGGGAGAACAAAATAAACCCTCTAGTCCTCTTATTTCTCATTTCTTCTTTGTGGATGATTGTTATATTTTCTTTAAAATCAAATCTAAAGAGGTGGAACAAATTAAAGATACTCTAAAGAACTTTGGGGAGGCTTTTGACTAAGTGATATATCTTGAGAAATTTGATATGATCTTCAGTTCTAAAATGCATAGGCAATTCAAGAATATCATTCAAAGGATTCTTCAGATTTAGCAAGTTGACAGCTCTGGTAAATATCTAGGTCTTTTGTATATCATTGACAAATCTAAAATTGCTCTTCTCTCTTACATTAAAGATAGCCAAAATTAGAGTTCAAGATTGGAAATGTTATCGGAAATGAGATTCCCCTTAAATCAGTCATGACTACAATCTCTTCCTTTTCCATGTCTTGTTTTTTGTTTCCAAAGAAGATTTGTAATGCCATCAACATGTTGTAAAGGAAATTTTGGTGACGTAGTAATGAAAAAGATGGGGAAAAAATCAGTTGGGTTTGTTGGGACAATCTTTAGAAAATCAAACTTAAAAGGGGGTTTGGACTTTAAAAATATCCACTCTATTAACTTAGCTCTTTTGGCTAAACAAGCCTGGATGTTTTTTTATAATCCAGAAGCATTATTATGGATTAAACTTTTTAAATCTATATACTATTCAAATGGTAACTTCATTTAAACTAAAGTTAGGCATAATAGTCCATAGTCATCGAAGAACTTTCTTAAAAGTTGGAACATTTTCAACAAGGGTTTGAGATGGAATGTTGGCTCGGGGGTTAAAATTCATATTTGGAAAGATTCTTAGATGAATAAGGAGATGATTGGCTGTTTTGGCCTCACTATGACACATGTCACATCTATTGGGGGAGATCACTCCTCGAGATATAAGAAGATCCATTGTAGGGATTCTTCTAAGGGTAGCCAGCCATATGAAGAAAATATACCTTTGGATAGAAAAGAGGAGTGCTCCTGATGTATCATGGATAGAAAATAGGATTGCACTGTGAATTCGATGTCCTTGTGCCATTGCCAAATTATTTGATTATCTTCTTGTTTACAAGATCTATTGAGTCTAGAAGATTCATTAAGAGACATGCATCTTCAATTTTTCAGTCATTTAGATTTCTCCTAAAGTGCAATTTCCAAGAACAATAAGATCTCGATCTGATCATAAAATCTTCAACCACTCCCTTTTTGTTTCAAGCCAGAACAAAGAGATTGGGATATATGCAACAAAGTGGTTCAAATGAACACCATTAGTCTTTTCACAATCTCTCCATTTCCCCATTATTCACTCTTAATGAGAATAAATTGGCAAAAGTCTCTACCTTTATAGATGTCTTTTCGTAAGCTACTACTTGCTAATCCAGCATTCTTCCTCTTCACCAAATTTGGAACATATTACTTTCCTCCAAATTCTATGTTTTTTAGTGTCATAGCGCCACAGCCATATACCAAGGAGAGCTTTGTTCATGAGCTGAGTAGGCCTAAGCCCTAGGCCCCCAGTTTTCTTGGGACTACACAATTGGTTCCATCCAACCAAATAGATTTTCTTTTCTCCCATAGGATCATTCCATAAGAAATCCATTTTCATACGGTCAATATTTTTAGCAACCGAGGTTGGGATTTCAAACAGTGATAAAACATAGTTAGGAATCCCTAGTAGAATACTTTTGATCAAGGTAAGCTTGCTCCCCTTGGAAAGCCATCTACCCTTCCAACCTGACAATTTACAATTCAACATTTCAAGAATGGGATCTCAAACTGCAATGAATCGATATTTTTGGCCAAGCAGGAGCCTAAGGTATAAAAAGGAAGATGTCCATCTCATAGCCCATGATATTTGCAATCTTTCTCATGCAAGAGACATGGCCAACCTCCATGATTTAAGAATTTTGAAGATTGATTTTAAGACCCTAAGCTACCTCCAAAAGAAGTAAAACACATTTGAGATTACGTAACCCCTCTAGCTCCAGCTTAAGGAGAAACAAAAAATCATCAGCAAACTGCATTAATGAGATGAGAATACCCTCTAATCCAATCCAAAAGCCCGACAATAATCCCATTGATGTCGCCTTCTACACCAATCTCCCAAGAATCTCTAAGACCATTATGAGAGCAAGAGAGAGAGGGGATCCTCTTGTCATATACCTCAGTTGCCTTTGAAGAACCCCTTTGAATATCCATTAATCAAAATTGTAAAGGTGGTCAAAGATAAACAAGTTTTATTCCAATTCCTCCAACAGTGACAAAATCTCATTCTAACCATGATTTGATCAAGAAATCTTCAATTCACTTGATCATATGCTTTTTCCATATCAATTTTTCAGAGCACGCCTGGTTTTGACTCCCTCAACCTAGAATCAATGCATTCATTTTTTATCAAGGAAGAGTTAAGAATTTGGAAACCCCTGATAAAGGCACTCTAGGAAGGGGAGATAATCTCGTCCATCATCACATTCAATCGATTAGCCAACACTTTGGAAAGTAACTTTTGAAGGCTTCCCACAAGGCTAATAAGTCTAAAGTCCCTCAGCTCATTGGCTCTATCTTTCTTGGGAATCAATAAAATGAATGAGGCACTTAGTCTATGGTACTAGGTGACCATTTCATGAAATCAAACAAAAGAGCAATAATGTTCTTTTACAAGAAATCCCAAAAGGAAATAAAGAATTTCACAGGGAAACCATCAAGCCTCGATGCCTTATCATTTGGAAAACTCTTCAACGCATTCAAAATCTTCTCTTCTTCGAATGGTCTCTCTAGCTAAATCGTCTTCTCCTCATAAATGTAATCCACCTCCACCCTTGTTAGAAGCAGTCTATGAGGGAATGGTTCCTTATAGCAGCTCTTGGAAATAGGCTAAAATGTGGCCTTTAAATTTTTTTCATCTTCAAACCAAACTTTTTTATATTTGATACTAGAAATACAGTTATCTTTCTCTATCAAAAAAGTCATTATGTTGAAGAAATGATGTATTTTTGTTGCCACCTTTATGTCAATCCACTCAAGATATTTGATGTCATCTTATCTCTTACATTTTGAGAATTTTCATATATTAAGTTTGAGCCTCACCCACACCTTTCAATCTTGATAAAAAATAAAAAGGGTTTAAGCTTTCCGGTCAAAGGAATCTATAATAGACAAAAAATGGGATTTCCGATCCTCCAACCTGCAAAAAATCTCACAATTTCAAGCTTTAATTTTTTTTTCTTTTAGGACTTTTAGCTTCTAACCAAATATAAAACCATGCATTCTCTCTACTTGGGTCCCCCCACCATTCTTTAATCTTTTCTTTAAATCGCGGGCTTCTAACCACATCAGCTCAAAAACAAAAAGCAAAGGTCCCTTCTTGATCAAAATGCTCCTCAGAAGAATAGATAAATGATTGAGGCTGGATTTGGAAAAGCCTCCTCCTAAACATGAGGAAAGTAACTCTCACAATCATCTGAAATAATTCAGGTGGCTCATATGAGGTTTCACTTCCTTACCTAACCGTGTAAAATTAGTTCCTTTTAACGGAAGGTCAATCAATCCATGACTATTTATAAAATCTAAGAATATGTGCATATGAAAAGAAAATTAACAACCCCCTTTCTTTTCCAATGGGTATCTGATAACATTGAAATCCCCACCTAAGCACCACGAGAGCGTCTATTTCCCATAGACTGAAGCCAACTCTTGCCAAAATCTCCCCCTGTCTGCATTACACACAAGCCTGTAAATTCCTGACAAAATCCACTTGAAGCCATCAACTTCCCTAACATAAAGGATGGAAATTGAAAATTCATCCGACATATGGTCTATGACGTCTATCGTTTTTGTTCCTATTCCAAACCAAGAGAAGTCCATCTAATCCCCCCATATCCTCTTTATATAGAACATTAAACGGTCTCCTACTTTACAAGTCTTGTCTAAAACGAGGTTTAAACTTCTGCAGCATAGTTTCTTGCAAAGTAATGGTATCTACTTTCCATTTTCAGCTCCAATCCTTCACACAACCTTTTACGTTTTTGCCTAACCCCCTATAACTCTAAGAAACAATGTTGATCGACATCATTCACAATTGAATTAAGATTTCTCCTTTTAGCCTTGCTCCTCCCCCATGCTTCTATTATCGCAATTGATTGACGAGTCAAGTTTCCTTAATTCTCTATCCCAACAGCCTGTTGTATTTCCAATCATTTCTCTTCTTCTGCCTCTACGGCTACAACAATGATGTTGTTCAATCTCCCTAAAAAAGGCATTGATTCTATCTTTCAGACCTTTGAAGAAAACCCCCAAGTATTTACTAACTTCCATCACTTTTTTCAATACCCTGTCAAAAGAAGTGGGGGGGAAGAAGCATCATTTTTGTGTTACAAATAATTATCAAAAAAAAATTATTGAGTGATAAACATTCCTACTTGCTTCCTCCTGTATAGCCATGACATTGTCTGATCCCCACAATACTAACAACATTTCTTCCTCCCCAAAGAAAGATCCTTCCTAATCATACTTGCACCCTTTAAATGGGATATCTCCCCATCTACAAAGACCTTCACCCATTACATTGCTGCCTTGAACATTCTACAATCCCCTTTCTTCCATAGGGATGATTTGGAGTGATTAAGTATGGTTGGGAAGTTGTTCAAATAGATATGGGTCTTTGGCTTCGGTGTCTGAGCCTTCAACACTAGCATAATTGGAACATCCCTAGCCATCTAAGAACCTGATGAATTTTACCTCCTCTGTTTCCTCCACATGGGGGTCACATCCTATCATTGGCCATTTTCCTTTTCCTTGCAGAGAAAATGAAATCTTCTTCTCCTAAAGATTATCACCTTCTCTAGTAGTGATTCCCTCTTTATGCCTCCCAAGTTTCCACTACTTCCTCTTCACCTGGCTGAAGTCCTGTTGATTGCAAACTAAATTAGGGTAATCCTTACGATCAATCTACCCCTAATCAGTCAAGGGCCTTACGACTACAAGATAACCCCAACTTCATTGATTTTCCATCAATGGGATTTTTTAGGGCCTGATTCACCCTGGGCCAAAAACCAATATCATGGTGGGCCTAGGTCCTATGGGTCACTGTCTTAGATTGTCTCCCTAACCTCCAACTCTGGTCTAACCTCAAATGGCCACTCGGATTTTGGGTTGTCTTCTTTTTCCACCCATTTTTAACCTGATAAGGTCAAGGGTTTTGAAATTCAAATTCAAAAAGACCTAACCCAATTTCAGGGCTGTACTCATCCATATAAACTCTTCCTTTCGGATGATGCTGCACTAGTGATTTGGTCTAGGAACTACCTAAAAAACCTTGTTTTTTTTATCTTCTCCTCCTCGGGTTTCCTAACTTGTATAAGACTTTTCTTGTTCAATAAAAAAAATTATTAAAAAAAACAAATGATATGTATGAGAAATACACCCATACAAAAGGGGAAGGGCATTAACAGAAGATAATTGAATGTCACTCAAAGATCCAATCATGAAACTTTAGATCAGAAAAAAGAAGGAAGAATGATAGCCAGCAAAAGAGGGAAGATAAACACTTTATCAGTAATTTTTGGAAGCTCGAAAGATTCACCTTTAAAGATCATCGGATTCCTTTCCAGCCATAAAGACCAGCAAATGATGGCTGGTAGGCATCTCATGCCACTATATGTATATATAGAGTGGAGAGTGTGTATGTGTGTGTGTGTGTATGAAAATTGTAGGGGTGTCCATGTAGACAACCCATTACTTATATAGAATTTTTTTTAAAATAGTCAATAAAATTCAAAGACTATTATTTAGTAGAGAAAAAGTGTAATACATAGAAGTATGAGGCTGACGTGGAAAAGGGCACACACAATATATGTGGTTAATCTTGGGTCCCTTATCCGTTCTAATTTGCCACATCATCCCTTCACATAGAAAAAAAATGCCCTCTTCTCTATAGGATTCTGAGCCCTCATTGGCATATACAGCCCTTTTTTATAACTGTTAAATTCTGTTACTAACTATAACAGAATTATCCCTTAATGAGATATAAATATATAGTACAACAGCCAGTGGTCTCACTCTTCACGGCCCAGGCCCTGCCCAATAAATAACCGGGCCAGAAATTTTTTTTTTTTTTTTTTTTCTTGGGTAAAGGGGCCAGAAAGTTCTTACTACCCATAACTCACGGATATAATTCCCTCCTCCAAGCCCATCCTGAAGTAGACTGGGTCATAAATGAACAGAAACAAATATTGCCTAATTTTTCATTGTTTTGTCTTAATGTTATTTGGATACATGGATCAATTATTTTAATACCAACCTCATAAGCAGTTAGCTGTAGTTGCTACAATCCCTAACATATTAATTAAACTGAATTAAAAAAAAAAAAAAAGACTTGGTAAAGAATGAACCAAGCTTATCAGTGTAAGTGAAGCTAATGAGGCTTTGGTGGATGTTTTAAAACTAAGTTGAAAAACGAAGGCTTCTAATATTCAGGGAAGGGCAAATAATGCATCTTCATGTGGTGTGCACATGTAGGTGGCTCCAGAGATTATGGACTTTGCAATTGATATATCTTACCAAATCAAAAGTCAGTTAAAAGACATGTTCTTTTTCTTTTTTTTCTTTCTTTTCTTTTGGTAAAAATTGAATGACATGTTCTTAATCATCTGATTCATATACTTTTTTATGAACGTTCATTCCATTCCGATATTTTCGGGATTGAATAATTTCCGATATATATTGATGATGGCACACAAATTTGATAATCTGGTCCAGCTAGGATATGTCACGGAAGGTTGAGGACCAAGGACCCACATGACTTAAAGTGTGTTTCTTTGCGTTACATTCTCCCACGATATGGCGTATTATATTTGGGCTGTGTGTTGGTCACAGGCAATGCCTACTTTTGACCTACCAATTTTAAAAGAAATGGGTGAGTCAGGTTATTTTTAAATGTCGATGTAAGCACCTAAAATTTGTGTAAATTACAAATAAAGAATATTACTTGTAATTTGCCTTCACATTTTATGTTTATTCAATACACGAAATTTATGTCAACAGTGATCAGTATGTAAAACAGATGGTAACAGTCACCTAAAAACTAAAAACAAAAAAAAGGGGGTGAATGAATACCTTTGCGGGGTTGGATTAGAAGACACCCATCCCTTGTCAAAGCCAAAAATTAATCCTAGGTGCGATTGGGCAATTCATTCCTCAAAGATTACACGGGTTGGTTTGGTTCGGGTCGAATCAGGAATTGCCACCCATGTGAGTCTGTGCATCCATGCAAGACTAGGGCCCGTAAAGAAGTTGGTCTTATTATATTTCATAAGAGAACCTTAGACCATTGACCATGATTTTTATTGACCGGTCAAAAGTTGGCAATAAACATGATCAACTCAGCATATATCCACGAGAAGCGTAATCTTTTTGGATTACATCCAATCTAAGAAGTCTCATTCTATTTGGACGGTAGCATGTGCGTCACTTGTCAATCCTAGAAATAAGGATGAGAATCCTTTTTTTTCTTTCTTTTCTTTCATTTTGCATCTGTACCCTTGTGTTTTGTTGTATTTGTATGTACCCTTTCCTATTTTTGTGTTTTGCATTTATCTCCTATGTTATCTATGTTCTTATACAAAATATGAGATTACTACCTTGGTTTTGTATTCAATGTGATGTCACAACAATGTAAGTTTACTGTACCTGTTAAATGGTGAGAAAAAAGAAGAAGAAATAGATGTTTCAAATTAGATTGTTAAGAATGGTTGGATCATGATGATGTTTGGCACATGCATTCTTTCATGTGGATTTAGATTTCCTGAACATGAGACACATGACAAATTAGGGGTGCCCTAGACCTATTCAATGGCTTTGTGACCAAACCAAATTGTCAAACATTTTTTTCCTTAAAAGTACAATTTACAACATTCAAAGCATTTTAGTCAAATTATTTGAGAACATTTGGGGTCTTGTAGAGTCTCAAAATAATTTTCTTTTTCGTTTTAGGTCACTCGTAGTCTCAAAGTATCACAGGTACCGATGCCAATTAAAAAAGTTAAAGATAATGCAGAGAGATTAATGTAAAATAAGGAGGCTCTATGGGTTTTCAAATCTACAATAACATAGGGTTTTCTACCAAACAGAGGGCTGATGTGGTAGATCCACTTCATCCGTCTTAAAGTGATCTTCTAAATTAATCACATTTACATATCCATTTCCACATCAGTCCCATGGCCCTCTGTGTATTATACACCTTTGATCTTTGAATAACCGGCAAGGCTTTTCTACACTCAATGCCAAGTTCAAGGGATGACCACATTAGCGTCAGAAGTGATTTACACTTGCCTTTAAAAAGTAAAAATAACTTTCGGCGCTGATGTTTCTACCTGTTTGACTGAGCAGAAGTTAAAAGAGGTTAGGGGTTGACATATAAAATCCAAGCCGATAAATGACAGCTTTAAATTTTCTTGAATTTTCTTATATAGAGAAATTATATATATATATATATATATATATATATATAAGGTCTTTTTCACCACTTGAGAAAGCGCTACTGGATTGAAACTTGCCATATGAAAAGAAATTATTGTGAAAATACCTCTTGACTTTTTTTTGGGTTGCCAATTCTTCTGTCATGTGTTAGAATCGTGTCAACTTAATAACCCTTGCTTGTTGTCTTTCATGACCCAAATGCACCGAAAAACGAAAAAAACCAAAAGACGAGTAGACTAGCAAATTTTTCTGTAGCTTTTTGTATCATGAACAAAAAATTACAAAACTACTTAAACCTCATGTTAAAGGACAAAAAACCAATGTTAAAAAATTACAAAAAATCCTTGCTTTTTGTTCATGCTATAAAAAACCATAGCAAAATTTGCTAGAATGGATCTTTATCCAAACAAGAAACCCCATAGTCTTTTTGGCCAGGTTTTTTTTTATTAACATTAATAACTTTTGACCATCGTCATTGTGGATGGATTCACATAAATTTTATAAGGGTGAGAAGAGAAGAAAGCTGAACCAAATAAAGATGGACGGTGCAACAAGTTGGCCCACCATGTTGCACACTAAGTATAAACAGTCGCAATCTATTGCGGCAGTTGGACCCACCAGCAGAATCTGACGGTAGTTACGCCGTAGCTTTGGAAACTTTTTCTGGGTCCCTGGATTTCTTATTGGATAAAAGACTGGGCCTCAAAGTACATGCTGTGTTGGATCGGAAAACAATGGGAATTGAGACTTAGGACCTTCCTTGGACGAGGTTGGAAGCTTTCTTGATTGTAGAAAATTTGAAATAGAAAACAGGATTAAAAAGGGGGGTCTGGGCGGGAAACACGACACCAAAACATAGAGAGGTACGGAGACTGGATGTTTGCACATAAAGCAAATGTTAGCTAAATCATTCCACTTCTATGTGTCTTGTTAGTATTGTAATTATTCTTCATTTTAGTGATTAATCGTTAGATATTAATACTAAGGGGTTTTAATCCCAATTCTGCACTCGGGATCCTCTACCATGTTGCCATCACCACGGGCTGATGCATAGTGAACTGAGTTAAAAGCGTCAAAAAAGGTACTCAATTCAATTACGAAAAAAAGAAAGACAAATAAATAAGACCCAATTCAAATGTTTGCCACACATCAGCTTGCAGCGATGGCAAAACTACCATCACAAAGGATCCTGAGTGAAACCTCACTTACTTTACTAACTTAACAAGCTGGCATCTTCTAAATATGGGTATTAGAGGATTACAATGTTGGTATTTTTTACACTAATATTGGGCTCTGGTTTTCTAGTCCTTTGTTTCTTTAACACGCATCTTTTTTGCCTTGTTCAGCCATTTTTGGAGCTTTCAACTCTCAATCACTTTCTTGTTTCATATGACAATAACATTCCTGCTAAGAACTAATTGGAGAAATCTTTCAATAAATTCATTTTTGTTTTTAAGTTTTATCATTCATACATCTCAAAAGGCTCACCTTAGCTTCACCGTTGTACAGATGTATAATTATTTGAATAATCAACATTCTACCATAGAGAGTATAACTAGTCTTATAGTCATTTTCCAATTTATTGGATATCAAGTACCATAAGTGCTTCTCCACTCCATCCATCTCTAATTCTAAATGTAATATCCATCTCAAGGCCTTCCTTCCTCATGAATAATTGAGCCAAAATAATGACAATATAGGCTTAGAGATATCTCTACTTTAACTACATTTGGCTTCCACTCTATGCCCTACTAAAGTAGCACTTCATACATTGTATCTTATCTCATTCACTTTGAAGTTATCGTTTTATATATAAACCACCTCTATAATTCCAGTTTGAACCTATTTTTCCGCTGAGACTCAACAGGTCTAGATTTTCCACGAGCACGTGATATGAAACATTAGCCCAAAAAAGGATCTACATATTACTCTATTCAATCCTCTCTCAACGTGGCACAGTAGCCTACTAACATGTGGCAAAAAGTTCTTTCACACGCCAATGTACTTGAATGAAAATTTTGATGCATGAAATATTCAACATGAAGAATTGTGTCTGCCTCCCTTATTTACACTAACCTCCGCAAGGTGTAAATCACTTTTCGGCACTAATGTGTCCACCCCCATTAAAGCGTAAATAAGGGAGGCGGACAAAATCCGTCTTCAAAATTCAAGAGTTGTCACTCATTAGTGGGGAAAAAAAAGTTGTATAGGGCTGATGTGAAGAAATCGAAAAATTATACGGCTGAAAACAACCGTTTTCGACTTGTCTAACTCATGGATGATCTGGATCTATCATGTCAGCCCTGCTCAACACATGGTAAAAAGACCGGAGTTGCCGACAAAACAAGATACCTTTAGCATTATACTACTCTTAATTGTCAATTAAAGACACAAGGGCTTGTAAATCAACAGAGAGAAGCATGCCCTAAATATGATGGACTGGCGTGAGGACTACTTCAAACGTGTCCCCAAACAACTGAGATAAAGCTTTGTTAAGGAAAGTATCTTAATAATTAATTCATCCTATCAACGACGATAGTAACCTAAAACCCATTTGTCTCTCCTACATATCTTCTTTCGCTGGATGAAATAATGATGTTGATGTTATAACCCTCCTACAGATGGCAACGGTGCACAAAGGAAGGAACATTTATACTTTCAAATGATGGATCATGGTACCCACATACTCCAAAAGAATAAAGGAAAACCATAACTTCTTTTTGACGACATGAAAGTGTGATTGACTGAAGAATTTAACAAAACAAAGGCATGAATGAATCATAATTAATGTGTAACAAGATTCGGGTTGAATTCAGTTTTTCTCAAAGGCTCCTGTTAATAGCTTGTAAAATCTCTCATATTTTGCAACCCATCATTAATGAATCAATCAAGGCGGCTTATTATTCTTGGAAAGTAGTTGGGCCCCATAAGAAGGTAGAAATATGTTTCACTTAAATCGCAGCCCACCGTTAGCTTTGTTTTTTCAAGTTTTTATTATTATTGCTTCTTTTGGAGTATGCATTCGTTGCATCTGAGAACTGATTTGTTTTTCCAAGATCAAAATAGCAAAAGAGAATGAGAGCTTTTTCCTCCCAAGATTGCCTTACATGAAGAAAACAAAGTCTTGCAACTATTTTCACATGACACGTATAAAAACTATACCAAAAAAAAACCAAGGTAAAAAAGCTAGCCTTCTTGGGTATATTATATGCTAGGGCCAAAAAGATGTACAATCCAGACATCACATCACATGGCAACACCTGATTCGGGCACGTGGCTTAGTCTCTCAACCTCCCAAATCAACTTGGATGTAATCTCATCGTATTCTGGAACATATTCCTGGTAAACAAGATATAATTATAAATAAATGGAAATTAAAAGAAGATTAAAAGAAGATACATATACATGAATTCTCAGGTTTGAATGCAAGTTGAAATCACAGTAACCCTATGGAAGAAATTCAGGAAGTTATAATCTCAACTTGCACACAATATTGGAGAATCTTTGTTAAGACTTCTACGTACCAACCAATACAATACCTTGCGAAGACTGAAGACTTAGGCAAATACTTAGTTTCCAAAAGTGAGACATAAATTTAAAAGGGTTGGTATGAATGGTCATTCAAGGGATATCTCTAACTTTAATTAATTTTTAAAATTGACCTTTGAATTCTGTATGAAAACTGTTTCTTGAACTACTTATTAATTAATTGTAAATACCTCAAGCTCCCTCACTAATTGCTTGGCTGTTGGGGCAGATATGATAATGCGTCGTGCAGATGGGGAGATGAAGCCTTCATCAACGGCCTTATCTATGAAACACAACAAGGAATTATAGTAGCCATCCACATTCAAGAGTCCCACCTGCATAAAATACATACTTAAGTCAATAAACTTAATAGCAAAAGATGAAACTTGTTAATTTATTGATTTTACATGACCAAAGACATAAGCAAACTTGGCCTTTTGACCAAGGATTCTATTTTTTTAATTTACTTGACCAATTTTCCATTCAATTGGTAATCCTCCTTATCACATACAATCGGATCACACCTCCAAATCATGCGTCACTGTATTCATGCTTGGATCAGCAAATCTCATGCTATCTCTTCTGTGAAACGTGGCGGAACCAAATAGGTACCGCAGGATAGTCGGTGTTTATAATTCTAAAAATCAATAATGAAAGAAAGACTTGCTCAAGGCTCTTCCCTAACGACTCAGATTGAGTGGAATTTATAACTTTGCTTGAGAAATCCAACTGATAAAGTGGCATTTTTTTGTTTTTGGCAAACAAAGACTGACTATTAATCCTGTTAGGTTAATCAGGAGTCAGAGACTAAACTTTTGCATTGACTGAAACTTAAAATACTTATGGAGAGCACCACCTACCTATCAAGTATAAGGATTATTCTTATATTGCTGAATCTTAATATTACTCACACAGAAACAAAAACAACAAACAAAAAAAGACATTTTGCTTATAGATCTAACCTCAGAAGTCCAGAGGCTTTCGTAGTGGAGGTGTAAGAAATCTAAGGTTAAAACGGCCTATCTTACTCAAGGCACCACAGTTACGAAGTAAGAGGCACGAACAGTAGTACCACATTGCTTAAATCTAATCTATTAGGCGACAACTCATCATAACATTTCAAGAAATAGGTAAAAAGTAGCATGTCATTGTCCAATTTGTGATAGAACCGGAATTTTTATGACATAAAAGATGAAAATTTGCACATTTCAGACTTGAGCATTTACAATTTTGAATGTAAACAATGTGTGAAAGCACACATTCGACAGTGGATGATGAGACCTATTCTATCAACAATGAAAATGACAGTCTTACAGGCTTGTGATGGATTCCGAGCTGGGCCCAAGTAATGACTTCCAGCAGTTCTTCGAGGGTGCCATATCCACCTAACATTCAAAAAAAGTAAACAAAATATTCATCATACACAGTGCATCAAAGATTAGGTTTCCACAAGAATCAAATGGATTTCACAATGGGAAATTACCAGGGAGGGCAATGAAGGCATCAGCCTGACGAGACATCTCAGCTTTCCTTTGGTGCATGTTAGATACAGCTCTCACTTCTCCAACAGTCTCACCAGTTATCTACAACATTTTCCAGAATTTAGCATTCAAGGCATTGACCACTAAAATAGGTCATGTGTTATTATTGTATGAAAAGACCCACTATTCTCCATTTATCCTAATTAACAGTTTAACACACATTGCTACGAGCTTAAAGTTTGACAGAGCTTAATATAGTCCATAAAGCTGAGCTATAGATACTGGATGGAAAAAAAAATCACCAATCAAAATCAAATTCCTGAGCTCAAAAGTTCAGAAAAAATCTGAGTACACTTTTAAACCAGAATAACAAGTATTGATACCCCTCCAATTCTTCTTGACGATAATGATGATGATGATGATGATGATCAACTCAATTATATATAGATTTCATCTATTTAGATGTAAATCCGAATATGCTAGAGAAGAAAGAAAAATCAAACAAATAATAGTAAGAAAGTGGCAACTATTATTACAATTGATGTCACCTCAAAGGAAAAAAGGAAAAAAGCCAAGCAAGAAAAAAATACTGGAAAAAGGCCAATTTAACTTTATTGGTCTGGAGTCATGGCTTACGTCTATTTACTAACAGAAAATATTGTGCTCAACAATGGAAGTAGGAAAAAAGAGGAATTGTTTCAATCAAGGTTCATAACTTACCTCTCTAGGCATTAGAGTCTTGGGAATAATCCTGCAAAAAGAACCCACTAGGTCAGTATCAGTGCCACACAGTAACAATACTTAGCAGTTAAACTCAGCAACATAAATTCGACTAGCCTTCTCTTAAATTGAAGATATCAGAAGGAAATATAGTACGCTATACCACAAATGCTCTTTATTTTTTGTTTAAATAAAGGAACTTATACTAGTGGAAAAGAAAGCATAAAAAGTTCCTAAACTTTTACCACAGCTTTTGTAACCCGAAGTTCCAGTTTGCACTGACATTGCCAGGACCTAGACGGATATCACTTTATCTTACTGATGAAGCTCCTCAGAACTCCAAAACATAGGTAAAAGGATGCATTTTTTTATTCCACCCCAAACAAGAGAAGCATGAGTTATTTTCACACAACTCAAAAAACCCAGTTCCCACAAAACAATGAATTTTCTTCATAAAATAATGCAGCCTAAATTTTGTAATAAAAATAAAATTGGGAAGCTTGCATGTAATTCAAATAATAAGCATTTTCTCTAAAATCAAAGGGTAAAAATGAAACCCCAATTCACAAAAACATAAGCAGAAGTCGTGAAATAAAAGTATCTTGTCTTCTAAACTTTCTTGTCTTACTAGAAGACAAAACATGGAAAGAGAGTGTGTGTAAAAGTGAGAACCCAATTTATAAAATAAAACAGAACTGAAATAAAAGTAATTTGTCCTTTGAAACTTCCTTGTTTCAGTAGAAGACTAAACATGGAGAAGAAGAACCAGGTAGGAGAGAGAGAGCAAACCCTAGAACATGGCGCCCACCATCATGAACAGCCTGAGAAACGAGGCCCATCAATCCCACGCTCCCACCTCCATACACCAAATCAATCCTTCTCTCCACCTTCAAGCACATCGAAATGCAAACCCATGTAACACGTGTCACGTAATAAGAACACCAGAAACCACAATCATCAACAACTATTGTGCTACTAAATAATAATAAAGATGTTGATGAAGATCAAACATTAAAGACTAGGTCAAATTAAAACCCTGCGAGACCATCGAGTGATATTACATGGAACCATAAACAAAAATCATGAAGGTTTTGTCTTGGAAGGGAGGGTAGGGGGGGAGGCTGTGCAGGCGCCCAAGAGAGAGCATGCCTAATGAGTCATGATAATAAGGTAGCACGTTTTCTCCCTAGGGAAAAGCAGGATAGTTTTTTTTTAAATTATTTTGTTATTTTCCCCTTTAAAAAAAATGAAAAAATTGGATCATGCAAGAAGGCTGCCCATCAGACAGGCAGGTTACAGCTAGCAATCTCTCATGCCAAAAATAATCTTGAAACCCCCAGCAATTTACCAACAATAATAATCCCACGTTGAAGGCCTGTCTGTTACAACACACGCATCAAAACACCCACCCCCAAGAAGAAATAACTCTTCTGATACAAGAACTAATATGAGAAATCAGCCAAAGAAGAAAATCAAACAAGGAAGAATGATTGTAGAAGAAACAAAGAAGAAAAGAGCAGAAGAGAAGGAAGGAAGTTTTAAATTGCACCCAAACAATGGCACAAGACAAGTTTCCTTATAGCATAAATTAAGCTCTATAAGGTCTTAATCAAATTTTAAAAACCCAGAAATCTGAAGAGCCTAATTTGAAAACCATACAGTTTCTTCAAAACCCAATACAGAAAAAATAACCGTAAAAAAAAAAGGATTGAGTACTGAAATCATCAATGGGGCATTAAGACTAGTTTGGCAAGTTCAAATCACTAAACCCATCAAAGAAGATTCAAGTACTAACTCTTAGGTGATTGAAAATCAAATAGAATGCTTTTTTACTCTTTGCCTGGAAAGCAATTTCAATCGTACAAGTTGATATTGACATGAATAAGAGAGAACCCATTATTACCAGTTCCTTTCCCAACTCAACTGCAGCTTCTTGATAGCTTGCTTTCTTCCCTGAACTGCTTCCACAAAACACACAAATCCTCTGGAATCTCGACCTAGTCTCCTCCATCTCTCTTTCTCTCTCACTTTCTCTCGCTATCGCTCCAACAAACAATCTCCTTGAATAAGTGAAGCGTAGTGAGAATGAAAACAAACTGAGTATTTAATATAAAAACCCTTAACTCAACCCTCACCTCGTAGAAGTAGGAGTCCCTCTTATTTACGTCACCTCACCCAACCAATGAAATAATAATTCTCTTTATTTTTTTTTTAAGAAAGAAAATAGGAGTCCAAAAGAATAAAAAGGGGTACATGAAGGGCTTTTTTAGAAAGAAAAAAAAATCATGCCAGAAAGTTGATGATAATTTTATTTAATTTCCACTCCTGCTTAATTGCTATTTGGTTTTCTTCATTTGCCACGCCGCTCACGTGTACACTTTCTAGGTATCACCAATGTCAATGGCGGGTTACCCGGCCCACAAGTTGTAATTAAAGAAAATTAAAAAGAGATACAGAACTATTGTAAATTAAGATACGTATTAAACAACTTTATAAATAATTCATAGATTAAAATACTACGTGATTGAAGATCAAGGCTTACCATACATGGTTTTTTTGGGGGGTGGTGTGGAGGGGAGGGGAGAACTTACAAGTTCAGAGAATTCCTAAAGAGCTTTAACATAGAAGACGACTGTCTTGAAGTGAAAACGAAGATGTACCTTAACTCTTATGTTTAGGATTATCTTTTGTATCATAATATTTTTGTAGTTTGGGCAACAAACCCCCCTAACTGGCTGGTCTCCAAAGATAGATCCTTCTGTATCTCTTTTCCTTTTTCTTAGTCATTATTTTATCCAATAAATAAATAGAAATGAAGAATAAAGGATTTTTTTTAATCTTTTAGCATTGAATAAAAGCCTAATAATATAACTAAAAAATGTTCAACACACTTAACTAGAGGTGTAAATACCGTGACATTTTAGACTTATGGTATTAAATTTGGATTGTTTATAGAAAAAGTAATTTGGGAACCCATAATTTTATTAAATAATGTGTAACAATTGAAATTATGGACAACACATAGTCCTATACCTCACCGGCTTATTGAGTGCCGCCGCATCATAGGAGAGAGAGGTAGACATCAATGGAATGCTGCCAGACAATATCGAATCCACCACCCTCCTCTCTCCGGGAGAAGCCATGTCGCAACCACATGAGCAAGGGAATTGATTAATAACTAATGGTTATGGGAGACTAAATTGATGAATTGCTAAACTTTTCATGTGAATCTTATTAGTAACAAAAAAATTATACAAATGGTCCTCTAATAACTAATATTTAATGAGATTATAAATTTCTTTTTTTTTTTTTGAGAAATCAACCTAGTCCCATCATCCATGGTGCACATTAATTACCTCTAATACATATAAATTGTTAGTTGTTTTGGATGTTCTATTATATAATCAATAATCAAGATAATAACTTTATCTATATATTAACGTCTATACATTTTTATGTGTGACGCATTGTGAGTGATATCTTTCGTATATTTATTATTTTTGTATCATTTTTATATTATATACTATTCTACATATACCCTTATGTCTCTTAACATTCAATACAAATACTTTTAACATATTTAATAATTTATCCTAGTTGAAAAAAAGAAACAAATGGAAGTTAAAAAGGATTTTCTTAAAAAGGATGGGCATACATACTCAAAAGATCTATACGAGAATTTTTTTTTTTTTTTTGTTGGCATATAAAATTATACAACAGAAGTTTTTCGTTATTACTAAGGAAAGGAAAGCTTTAATATCAACTAAAGTTTGTCTCCTTCACTTACCTAGTTACCCGACGGTTGATTGTACAAGCAAAAATCCTTTATACGAAACAATTATGACATTATCAGGGCTTCGTATTTCAAATATAGAAGATATATACAATAGATAGCATATGATTAGATAGAGTATTCAAATAGTTTATATTAATATTAGTATGCATAGTAGTAAATATTAAAGGTTGTTGATTATGCACCATGGAACCAAGTTGGTTCCTCAAAAAATTTAGTATTAGTTTTATACATTATATATATGGTGTTTGGATGTTAACGACGAATCAAAGAGGGGAATTTTCATATTTCCAACTCACTGCCCTATATGGTATCGCATTAGAAACTCATCAAATGGTCACTAATATTTTTTAGCATGTACATATGGGTGTCATAAATACCTTTACCAGTGGTGGAGCCAGGAATTTTTCTTTTGAGGGGCCAAAGATAAACGAATATGGATATTTAGTTGGAATTGATAAGAAGTTTGCAAGGGGTTGCAGGAGGCACTCCGCCCGTCTATAAGGTGGCTCCCGACCCAAATTTGTTAGTAGGGGTATTATTATGATTTTACACTTGTACGACATAGCCCTCTCAAACTAGTGGAACTTTCTCAAATTTAAACTTAATGGATTTAAAACAAAATAATGTCAATCTAATCATTTCTCTCAATACTTTCATGATCCAAGAATTAGGTTTTTATTGGGCTAGTAAGTAGTAATGCAGGAAGTTTCAACGATTAAATAGTTTATCAACTACAACTTGCAAAAATTGAGGAATTATCATATTCATTCCCCAATTTTGTAAAATAATAAATAACTCAAAAAAGAAAAAACATCAAGTATTATTCTTTAGAGAAAGATTGTAAAAATGTATTCAAATCATGAAATCAATTACCAATTTAAGAAATTCTTCATACCTGTTTCATGTAGCAATTAGCCTAGTCGAGTCTCAATGTAGCCATTGCCATCGCCGAAAAATTGATACCCATATCGGGTCACCTTCTTGTTGTGGCCCGAAAACCAAAGATAAGGCCCAAAAAAAAGAACAAAACCAAACGATAAAAGGCAATGGCCCAAAAACCAAAAGAGTGTTTAGAATTCTGCACTCAGGTGTTGGGTTTGGATGGGGAAGAAAGGAACAGGATTCGGATAGAGAAAATTAAAAGAAAAAAAATATGAAACTAACAATAGAGGGAGATTAGAGGAGGTTTTTTTCTATTGTTATTGTTTTTGGTTTGGGGGCAAGAGAGAGAGAGAGAGAGAGAGAGAGAGTTTTTAAATTGTTTTTTGGGTTTTTTGGGAGAAAGAGTCTCAGTGGAAAAAAAAGGGAGGAG
>JAOXJP010105390.1:0-14263 GCA_025762735.1 Platanus orientalis | reverse complement strand
GTATTTGGTTGAATATTAGAGCTAAGTATTAGAGCTTGATTGATTGGAGCTTAGTTTGATTGTGGTATTAATTGGAATATTAACCTTCTTAGAGGGAACCACATTATTGTTAATTAATCCTCTTTAAAATTTATACTTAAGAGGATAATCTTTGAAACTATAATTCCTAATTGCTAGTACAGATTCATTCATTGTTGATTAATCTTGAAAATCAGCCTTTAAGAGGCATTTACTAAAATTCCCTTCTTTTTATAAATTGGAGGAATTTATGTTGTGATTAAACTTGAAAATCAGCCTTTAAGAGGTATTTATTGATATTCCTCATTTGCTATAAATTGGAAAAATTAATACTGAGATTAATATTGGAAATCAGTCTTTTAAGAGGCATATGTATGGAAATTAAGTTTCCTTACTGAAAAAACTCTTTTATATGTGATTGTACCTTTGCCGGAATCACCGGAGGTTTGGTTATACTCGTTGGAGCCATCGAGTGTGTTTGATAGTGATTGGAGTTCACTGAGTTGAGATATTGTGGGTTTATTAATTTTCTTGTAATAGTGAGTATACTATTAATAAAAATTAAAGTAGCACGGTTGGAAATTTTGGGTAATAGACGTAAGCCTGGATTGGCTGAACCACTATACATCTTGTCTTATCGTGTACTTGGTGTTTGTTGCTCATTTTATCTATTTTACTTTAGCACCTTGCATGCCTGAAGCAATCAATTAATTGCACTACTGTTTGGAAGATAAACTAAAGTGAACTCTAACTTGGAAGGGTAAATATTTAAAAACGATGTAAAAATAAAAAATTAGTAATCATATTCACCCCTCCCCTCTAGGATTCTAGAACATTGATATTAGAATTTCAATATTTACCCTCTGATTTCAGCCTGTTACCCATATAATTCCCCACTGCTTAGGCCTCTAAACTCCAAAACTCAATCCTCTGCTCTATTCTTATTTAAACCAAATTAAAGCCTACAATTACAACCTTTCTTCTGGATATCAACAGCTTCATGCTTTACCCTAAAACTTAATCCCTCAAATGAATCTAACTTTGCTCTCCTGGACCAAAATAGACCCTGTTTTATCCTTCCAACCTTCCGTACTTGAGCTTATATATCCTTTACACCATCTCATCTTCAGCCCACCTTGTATTACATCTTAGATTGGTATTTTGGCTTGTGTGTTGCATCAGTTTTGGTCTCTTTTTTTGTTGAATAACGTGAATAGTTTTAAGAGGTGTAGATAAAGGAATACATGAATCCCAACTTACATAGCTGGCCCCAATAAAGAAGTTAAAAGAAATAGCCCAAAGAAAACCATTTGGGAAACTCTCCCAAAGCTGATACAGATCTTACACTAACATCTCTTCTTCTAGACTACCCACAAATATGAACTCTTTTTCAACACCCCTCTTAGCTAGCATGTCTGCTCCCTCATTAGTCTCTCTAGGAATCCACTTGAATGAGATATTCAAAGAAGAAACTAGAAAATCCGTTTCCTTGAGTAGATGAGATAATCTCCACGGACCACCACTATCATTCCGCATCCATCCAATTACAACCGTTGAATCACCTTTCACCTCAATGTTGTATGACGCTACTCCTTTGGAATGTATTAACCTCAGTCCAAAGAGTAGCGCCTTTAATTCCGTAGTGAATGAATCCCCTTGTCCCAAAGGACCCGAAAAGACTACTATGCAATGTTCTGAAGCATCATATAATGAACCCCCATACTTGATGGGCTCGAATTTCCAAGTGAGTTGGCATCAAAGTTCATCTTCAAAGCATTCCCCATTGGTGAAGACTAGCCGTGTATCACTTGGTGAACATGAGGGGAGGATCCTATGACAATAGGAAGATTTCGAATGAGATTGTCCACTGTCACTCCTTTGAAGCATGACTCCTTCGTCGCCCAGTGAGCCAACCGAATAGATATACATTCAATCAACTGGTGTGAAGTTTTCCATTTGTCAATAAAGATCGGCATATTCCTTTCCTCCCAGATAAACCAAACAATGACTATAGAGTCTATAGACAAATATCTCCAAATCAACTTTTCCCTTTTAGGTAACTAGCCGACAGACCATTAATTTAGTAATTTCATCATCTCCTTAGGGAAAACAAAGGACACCCCAAAAAATTTGATGAAATGTCACCAAATATCCAACACATAGGGGCAATGAATAAAGATGTGATTTACAGATTCACCATCACGATAACATAGTTGACAGATATGAGGAAGAAGACACCATCCCTTACGTCTTCGCTGCAGCATGTCACATGTATTAAGACATTGATGTGCCACCTCCCAACACAAAGCTTTATACCGAGGTGGACCATGGGATTTCCAAATGAGTTTTGAAGGGAAAAAAGAAGAGGGATTAAGATTAAGAGAACGGTTTACAAGTATGGTCCGAAATGATGAGGGGGAAAAGCAGCTACTCGAAGAGGGGGACCATACTCGAGAAAGGGACATAGAATCAATGAATACTTCTGAAAGAAAACAAATTAACAAGGACATCTCCTCAATTTCAAAATCTCTTAGCCCTCTACGCAATCCAAGATCCCATGCTATGTTCGAGGTTGGAGATGATGAGTAAAAGTAGGAGATTGGAAAACCTTTCTTGGAAGAGATAGAGTAAGTTCTTTGAAACTTTGATGTCAGGACTTCCTCACCCCACCACTTATCCTCCCAAAACTTCATTATATCCACTCTACCTACATCGTACTTAGAAAAGGGGATGAATTGTGGGTAAATTCAACTGATGTTTTTCCACGAACATGTAAGTAGTACTCTTCCTCCTTATTTGACATCCTAACCATTGGCATCCATCCTATATTTAGCCACAATGGAGGAATGCCACATGTTGCCACTCTTAGCTGGAAACCTCCATAGTCATTTTGCAAGTAAGGCATCATTCTGGATTGTTAAATTACCCAATCCTAGTCTACCTTTTTCCACTGGCCTACACACCATCTCTTAATTCAATAAATGATCCCTTCTATTCTCCCCAGGTTCCCATAAAAAATCTCTTTGCATTTTCTCAATGCCGTTAACCACTTTACCAGGGACCTTGAAGATAGACAAGTAATAAATTGGCAGATTTGAGAGGGTAGATTTTATCAATGCAATGCAACCACTTAGTGATAAGTAATTTCTTTTCCACGGTCCCAATCTCTTAAACATCTTCTCCAATACAGGTTGCCAGAAGGAAAGGGCATTTAGATTACCTCATAGAGAAAGTACTAGATATTTAATCGGCCATACTTCCTGTTCACATCCCAAACACTCTACATAATAATCTAACTCTCTATCATCCAAATTAAGACCGGCCACTTTGGATTTCTCCATGTTGACTCTCAGGCCTAATGTTCGTTCAAAACATAGTAGCACCAATCTTAAGTTTGCAATATATTCCTAGGAGGCCTCACAAAACAATATTGCGCATCCGCGAACTGAAGATGGGACACTGATACTTGACAATTTTCAACTTTAAAACCTTTTACTAGATTTCTTTCCTATGCTCTTCTTATCAATTTGCTTAATGTGTTTACCAAAATTGTGAAGAGAAATGGCGAGAGGGAGTCCCCTTGTCTAAGTCCTTTTTTGGAAACAAAGAAACCTTTTAAAGTCTCATTTATAAGGATTGCATAATGTACCAAAGAAATACATCATCGAATCCATTTTCTCCACCTTTGCCCAAACCCATATCATAGTCTAAGAAATCCCAATTTACATGGTCATAAGTTTTTTCCAAGTCCACTTTACACACAATACCTTTCCTACCCTTGGCTTTTATTTCCTCTACACATTCATTGGCAATAAATATTTCATCAAGAATCTGTCTATCTTTGACAAAGGCCCCTTGAAAGGATGATGTAATTCCTCCCATGACTTCACACATTCTTTTGGATAAGACCTTTGAAATGATTTTATATGCACAGTTAATCAAGCTTATTGGCCTAAAGTCCTTGGGAGCAAGGATACCATTTTTTTTTTGGATGAGAACAATGAAAGTGAAATTCATGCTCATGTTGATGGTTCCCCTTTCATAAAATTCATTGAACACCAACGCTTAATCACTTTCCAACATGATTTGTAGAATGCCATTGTAAACCGGTCTGGTCCCGAGGACTTCTCACCATCCATTTCCACAATGGCCATGTGAATTTCTTCTTCCGTAAAAAAAAATTCTAATAATTCTGCCTCAATGCTCGAAATAGACTCCCACTCCAAGCCTTTCACTCTCCTACATGAGTTGGGGGAAGTAGAATATAGGGTGGTAAAATATTGGGTGAAGGAACTCTCAATCTCCTCTGGATCTTCATAAATATCACCATTCCATAAAATCTTGTTTACTTGGTTTTTGATTTGTCTAGCATTAGCCATTCTATGGAAAAATTTAATGTTCCCATCAACTTTCTTAAACCATCAAAATTTTGTCTTTTGCCTCCACTTAACCTCCTCATCCCTCAGAATGTTTTCATATTGAATTTTGAGCCTTTTTCTTTCATCCCCTTCCACCTGATTCAATACCTGATCTTCCTCTATTCTATCTAACACCTCCAAATCCAAAAAAATCTTGTTCTTCTTATCCACTATGTTCCCAAACACTTCTTTGTTCCATCCCTTTAACCTTCCTTTTATATTTTGTAGCTTTTTCATGAAAGAGAAACCATGCCCTCCGAATACATGAGCTTCACACCACCAATCTGTTACAATTTCCCTGAAATGTGGATGGGATATCTACATATTCTCAAATCTAAACGGAGAAGGGCCTCTCCTCATAGTTGGGTGATGTAAAAGGATAGGAGAATGATCTAATGTAATCCTTGGCAGTGTACAATGGGAGGGAATTCCAAATGAAGACTCTCACTCACATGAATAAATAAATTTATCCAATCTACTACATGAAGGGTTCTCTTGGAAATTTGACCAAGTAAACCTTGCATTCAAAAGTGAGTTGTCAATTAGAGCATAGTTATTAATGAATCCATTGAACCCCCTCATTGATCTTGTAGTTCTTGACCCCCCCTCTCTTCCCCTGTGACACCCAAATAGCATTGAAGTCACCACCCAAACACCAAGGAATAACCCATAATGCCAGTATATCAGCTAATTCGAGCTAAAACACCTCCCATTCATAAGGACTAACAGGAACATAGACCGACGTTAGACACCAAATTACCCCATCTTCCTTATTCTTAAACTTGATTGAAAAAGTATATGCCCCTGGGAGATTTTCCAGTTCCTCAAATAGCTCCTTCCAAATGATGAGTTGTCCTCCCAACACACCAAATGATGGAAAAAAAACCCAACTCTTATTTCTAAAACCTCATATACTCCTGATCCATTTCTAATCAACATACTTAAGTTTTGTTTCTTGAATCATGACTATATTCGCCTTTGCCTTTTTTAGAATTTCTTTGATAAGAGTCCTTTTTCAAGCACTCCCCAATCCTCTCACATTTCATGTCATAATCTTCATTGACAACTTTTAGTCCCACTTTTTCTTGAACCTCTTTTAGGACGAGGCCCTTTCAACCCAGAATAATTATCATAATAAATTTCGATTGACAAGTTAGCCAATTCACGTCTCATTCCTCTATATGCTTTTTTTCTTACACAATAAGTGAGGATTAAATGCCAAGCCTTCTTTCCAAATTATCCACTTGGGTCTGCACAATCTTATCCATTGCACCCTGTCTTTTTAAAGATACGCCCAAGGGCCCATCAGAGCCCTGAACTCCATCTACCCCCTAAGGGAAATGAGGTGTAATAGAAGGGTTGTAGCCATTCTGTCTATTTAACAAATCCCTCCCAATTTGTAAACATCTATCAAAAATCAAATCGGTCACCCTCTCCACCATTGTTTCCATCACAAGATTCATGAAAGCTTCTGATAAAGAAGGGGAGGCACATTCAAACATACAATTCCCATTAGGTTTACCAATCTCCTGCACAGGGATATTCTTAGGAAAGCAAACAAAAGATGAAGGGGAAAGCCCAAACAATTCAAAGAAGCATGAATATGGTTGGAAGAAAATGATCAAAAAGGAGAAGGATTTGGTGTTCCTAGGCATGACGATCCCTTTGGTTGATGCTCTGAGTCTAGGATGGAGCCACCTTCAAATTGTGTGCATACAGGGAACATTTTAGTGTTAGACAAAGATTCTAGACCACCCTCTACTGGTTGGACTTGAGAAGAAATCAAATCTGCATATGCATCCTTAATCGAGATCTTCAGGCCATCGCCAGGCAGGGAAGAAGGCACAATTTTATCACCCTCAAAGATGATGGAGGTCAGGGGGGGATGCTCGTCAGCCAACTCATCGAGCCTTGTAGATTGTTTAGAACACGCCACACTTCCGATATCAGATGATGAGCAAGATTCCAAGACCAATGAATCATCTTCCATGCAATCCTCCTCATCTCTTGGTCTTCTAAAGAATCGAGGGTTCGATTTTCTTAACGCAGAGAATCTTGGGGCAGTGTTACTAGTGTCACCTATGTCCTCAACCAGAAGCCATAAGTTTTGGAGAAACACCACCCAGGACATTTGCTTTGAAAGTCCTTTCTTCAGTAGGTGGAATAAACTTACCAAGGATGGATTTCCCCCTTTCATTGGAGGAATCGATCGTATTGCTTGTGACGGCCACAGGAGCAAGCAGTCTATTAATAAGTCTCCATGACATATTACTGCCCCGGCTTGACCCTTCTCCATTCAGGGCATGATGTAGATGCCTCCCTTTCTTATTATAGCTCTGGTCCAACGCTTCAGAATTATCGAGTGCTAAGGGCCCAGTCATATCAGGGTTTGAGAACACTCGAGGCTCATTAGTGGAGTTTGCCCGAGGCCCAATCATATATGGATCTGAGTTCACCCGAAGCCCATTAGAGGGGAGACTAGCAGGCCCAATTGGTCGACGGTCCAGGGGCCCATTATTTTGAAGTTTGTTTCTAAATTTTGAATACCCTTCTCTCACGATATTTCCAATATAGTGCGTTCCAACTATTGAGGAAGGACCCTCAAGCAGTTTGCATTTGTGTTTCCTCCAGACATGTGTCCAACCCTGCAGGTCTTCTTGTCCGAACGAAACCCCATGGTTATCAGTTTTCTCCATCATTGGCCGGAAGAAATCGTCATCACCGATGAAGGCACATGGGGCTGTAAACTCCACCTCACCGTCGACCTCTTCAATGGTTGCCATCCATATATTGTGGGTCATCCCTCCTTCGCAAAAGTGTATCACTCAGGGGATCTTCACCCTGTTACTCAAAGCGATAGATATTATGGCCTTTGTCAGATCAACCAAGTTTAAGGTGGCGTCTGATACCTTCAACAGCCCTCCATAAATCCCCCAAATAGCCTCAAACACCCGAAGATTCCATAAATGGAATGGGAGACCACACAATCCCAGCTAGTAGCTCATGGTTTGGGTGTCGACCCTATTGTAGGCAGGATGCCATTTGTAAATGGAGATGGAGAGTTGTCTTGGCATTTGCACAAACTCCTCTGAGGGTGAGGACAGATTGTAAAGAATAGATTTGTGGCTGTCAAAGGGATATACCGGTATCCTCTCTACAGTGTCCTGCATCACAACCTTCTATGGGGTGAATGCATCTTTTTATTTCAGAACTTATATTAAGCTTCTGAAAATCGAACAAGAACTTTTCCAACACCTTTTCAGTCTTAGGAGAAAATAACCAACCATCACTCTTCTGAAACTGGAGTATCAAACAAACTTTTTTTTTTATTGGTAAAGATTGTATTAAGAGAACACGAAAGGACCATCAATTCAAACCCTTCTCACCAAACACTAGAGGATAAGGGCATCCCAATCAAAAATCTAAGAGTGAACATGGGAAGGTGAGACCATGAGAAACATATATAGAGCAGGATCATGGTCTTCTCAATCATCTGGGCCGAAGAAGCTTCTTGCCCTTGAAAAATATGAGCATTACACACTGTCCAAATGGTCCAGCAAATGACATGGGGGAAGCTCGACCATAAAACCTTCCCTCTGGGTGAGAGAGCCCCTTTATGGCCATGGAACCAAGCCTGAAGCATCAAAGAAAAAGATTCAGGCACAGCCCAAGGAAGTTGGAACCTCCAAAGGAATTCCCCCCAGAGGGCTCTAGCAGATGGGAAGTGAAGGAAGAGGTGAGTAGTTGATTCCTCGTTGATCCCAGAAAGGTAGCACTGATTAGCCAACTAAAATCCCTTCTTTTACAAGTTGTCCATTGTGAGCACTTTATTGAAATGCAAAAGCCATAATAGAAAGCTCGTTTTCGAAGGCATCTTCATTCTCCAAACCTCTTTAACAAGGCATGCAACCTCAGCTCTCGGCTGGATGATATTATAGGACTTCACAGAGAAACCTTCCGCGGGGTACGACAACCATATCCTTGAATCCTCCACATAGCTCTCACCCACCACCGCCCTGTCCAATCTCAACAACAAACTAGATAGAGCTAGCACCTCCCAATCATTGACCTCCCTCTGAAGATGAAGGTCCCAGGATAACCTTCCATTCTCACGAATCATATGATCTTTGACAAGTCCATTTTTCAACCGGATAAGTGAATATAGCTCAGGGAAAGATTGCACAAAGGGTGTTGGGCTGCAGCAAGTGTCATGCTAGAATAGAACCCTATCCCCTTTTCCCACCCCACCGAGCCCCCCCCCCCCGATTGATTGGTAGTCCATCCTCTACCATGATCAATATACTTGGCTGAAATTACCCTCCTGCACAAAGCATTTGGCTCTTCCCCGTATCTCCACAACCATTTAGAAAGGACTACTCGATTCATCTCCTTAGGGGCACAGAAGCCAAGCCCACCTTCTTCCATCAAAAGGCATGTGTGTTGTCTATTTACAAGGTGAAATTTGAACTCGCCCAATAATGAATGCTAAAAGAAATTGGCCCTGATCCTTTCCATGAGATGGATCACCGAAGATAGAGCTCGCAAAAGGGACATAAAGAACATTGGGAGGTTCGATAGGGAAAATTTTAACGGTATTAATTTTCCCCCTTTAGACAAGTATTGACCCTTCTAACTTACCAATCTCTGATCTATCTTTTCCACGATTGGATCCCATATGTGTGTGGTTTTCAATCTTCCCCCAAGAGGAAGCCCCAAATATGTCCCTGGAATGAAGACACTGACCACCCGAGTAAAGCAACCAGTATACCCAGATTGGGAACTTCCCCCACTGTCATCATCTTGTTTTTGGGGAGATTAACCTTTAACACCGACACTGCTTCAAACATTAGCAATAAGGCCCTCAGATTTCGGATCTCTTCCTCAGAGTCTAGAAGAAGCACAAGGGAATCATCTGAAAATTGAACAAGAAGGACAAGATGACCATCAATCCCTACGTAACACCCCTGATGTAGCCAAAATCTTCAACTTTTGTCATCATACTGTTGAAGGTTTCCATATCCATGTTGAACAAAAATAGATAAAGCAAAACGTACGCTTTTTCCTCTTTCAGACTTCTCAAGGCCTCCAAGACTTCCTATTCCGAGAAGGGTTTTTCTAGCTAAGTCACCCTTTCTGTTGAGGGCTAGACCTTCCACCCGCGGTTTGTTTGCGAAAGGCATCGTGAACAACACCTAGTAGGATATTTCCTTGGAGATCTCCTAACCATTGACAACCTCACCATTGACTACGGATTGTACTCTTCTTTTTTCTCAAAGTGGCCATCTGAAGGAAGAACTTGGAGTTGGTGTCACCAAACTTCAACCAATCCATCCAAGACTCCTGCCTCCATCTTGCTTCTTTAAGCTTTAGCCAATCTGGAAGGACTTTCTGATAGCTTCCCTCTTCCCTTTCAATTCTTTTGATAAAGGACCATGTTGTTCTTGCTTCCCTACTTCTTCCAGCTGCATTAAGCACTCTGCTTTTTTCAGTTCCACACAACCAAAATCATTTTGATTCCACTACTTAATTAGCTCCTTCAGGCCTTTTGAGTTTTTAGGCAAGCACAAAACCTGCAAACCCATTTAACTGAAGCTTAAACCACCACTTCCTCACATTTCCTTGAAACCTAGAACTTGCAGCCACATCACTTCAAATCTAAAGCGAGTTGGACCTCCAACAATTTCTTCATGATTGAGTGTGACCGGTAAATGATCCGAGTCCAAATTTGGAAGAGCTCTTTGGATCATACCACCGAAATGATCCTTCAATGCCGAGGAGAACAAGAATTGGTCCAGTCTACTCATTGTCAAATAAGATTGGTTATTAGACCAAGTAAATTGAGCACCCGCCATGTGCACATCCTTTAAGCCATGGCTAGAAATTAAATTAGAGATAGCCACCATTTGGGGGGTCAAATGGTGAGTATCAAATTTCTTCGAAGGTGATCAAACCACGTTAAAATCCCCTCCCAAGTAGCACGGAAGACCCTAGAGAGAGATGGAAGCAAACAACTCCTCCCACATGAGGCTTCTCCTGTTCGCATCCTAAGGTCCGTAAATCCCAACAAACATCCATTCAAAAGAATTCACCACCCCCTTACACCTTATCAAGACGAGATTTGGCCAGGAATTATATCCGTCACTTCTACAAATTCTTTGATCCAGCCCATCAAAATCCCCTTGCTTGTCTGACAGCTACCTTGTGGAAGTATCTCCATCTCTTTCCCCAGATTTTAGCTCATCAAGCTCAAATTCATCCATTTGTGTTTCTTGCAGGGAAATCATGTCAACCTTCCATCGTCTGCAAATGTCCTTAACACACCCTTCCTTCCCAACCCCCTAACATTCCTTGTTACGATTTGAATCTTCATGAGTAACGAGTTGGTTTGAAGCCCCCTCCTCTTCCCCTTTCTCTGCCTTTAATCTTCTCTTACTGCAAGACTTGAACCTTGTGAACCTGACGTAGTTGATGGTCGAGGTCAAACGTTTCAGTTCTCTGCTCTTTCTGTTCCTTGAAGTTGACCTCATCGTTGACATGCTTCCACTTCTCGCTAGACCCCGCCATCGTTCAATTTCTGTAAAAAGTTCTTCCACCTTGTATCCCATTCCAATAAACGACACCCCTATACGCCTACTTAGATCAATAATAGTGTGCACGACCCAATCTGAGGTCTGAGGAGGTGGCAAGCATTGGGGAGGGGTCTCCTCAACAGGATCCACAACTTCCACTCCTTTATAAGCTATCGCCACAATTTCGACCCCTAAGACAAACCGAATCGACCTATCATCTGCACCCTCTTCTAACACTCTATCCCCCCCCCAGCATTTGCACTCCACACCTTAAGTCTGAACCTCTCTTTCACTTATTCTCGTTACGGATGCCGGTGTAGGCTCTCGAGATCCTCAAACTCTCCCCTGTCCTTTAACGACCAGCCAAAACACGAACCGACATCGAAGCGGTGATCCTCTCCCTCAGACTGAGAATCCCTCTCCTCCGCAGCCACCACCACTGCCTTCCCTTTTCCCTCCCCTTTCTCCGATTTCTGCACCTTTTTTGGACCTCCGGTTGGTTCTTGGATGACTATTCCGATCATTTTTTCAGATTTCCTGATTTCCTTCTTCCCTTTCGAACAAACAGGAAATTTGGTCCTGAGACGAGCTATCGCCTCCCCTCTATGATTCTTGCCCATTTCTACACGAAAAACAGAATATGGGACATCTCAAAATTTTAAAGTAAGCAAACACAAATTTTAGGTCCCAGAGACTGACAAAATTTAACACTCTTGGCCCATTTTCATCTTGGCTTACGATAATTAAAAGAATGTGCAGTCTGATCACTTGCAGTAGACTTTCCCACTGAAAATGGCCAGTTCATTTGAGTCCTTATTTAACCTATGAAACACAGTTTTAAAGCTAAATATGAAGCAATACGCCTTTTTGTGATCTACCAAAAAAAGAATAAAGCAGAATTGTGTAGTATCGTTAGTTAAGATTCTCTCTAAACAATTGTTCAGAAATCAGATGCAGGTTTGAAATACAAAATAAGTAGGTTGCAATTATCAATTAAGACAGTAAAGAGAAAGAACATTGTAGAGAGCGTGTGAAATTATATGAAAAGACAAACACCAAGGATTTCCAATAACTGCTACTGAGACTCATCATGACATTTCATCCAAATAGTTGAAGACAAAGGGGATTTCAGATAGATAATTATCCAACTAATAGGTAAAATCATGCAGATAAGAACAAGATGGAACCAACAATATGTATAAGTTCCTTTGATGCCAATTCTTTACATGTAGAATAGAATTTCTCTTTATACTTCATCTTTCCTTAACTCCAAACTATTTCCTCCATTCAATCCAGAAGGAACAGATAGAAACCCTTGAGCTAGAGAAAACAGAAGAGGATTTCACGGTATCGTAAACCTAGGCTATGAAGAAAAATATTAAAATAGGAATCTTTCCTACAGAAACCAAATATAAAAATCTATACTCAGGTGACCCTACCCTAAAAATTCATTCGCATCCACATGATGCCATTATAAATGAGTAGTTGACACACTTTTCATGTGCTACTTGTCTTAATTTTCTTTCACAGGACTGCAAATAATTAAAGCATCCACATGGATCGCATAAAATCAAGGTCTGCCCACCACATGAATCCAACAATTCTCAAAAGGAGTTTCTCCCATGTGTTCTCTTCAATGTCTACCTGTACAGGAGATTACATATTTAGAGAAGTCATTTTTATGTGTCTTTTCATCTTCATTGGCTTTTACCAATTTGTATACCCATCCAGAACTTCTTGTTTCACTACCATTGAAGTTGGACAAAAAGAAATAAAGAGGCAAGCAAATTGAAAATGATAATAATATTTATACAATTAAACCATCCAGTAATAAAAATCAATCAGATAGTGTCAATAGATTACTTCTTAAGAAGGAGATCAACGAGCAATTGCAAAGCTCCAGAATCCCCACAAGCCTCCCATACTGCTGCCTGAACTTCTATTGTAGATGGCTGCCTCTCCTCTCTAGATCCAACAAGCTTGGAAGAGAAAAAGAAAAACAAAGGAATAAATGGAATTGGGGTCAAGAACCGTATAACAGAAGATCATGAATGACTTGGAACAAAGAAAGTAGTGCATAGTTCAGATACAAAGATAATCAAACTCTTTATAGAGAATACATTCCATTTTCTGTTGGAATAGAATAACTATCATCAAAGTGAAAGGAAAGCGAATAAAATAGAGGAAAAGAGATAATTATCTTGGTTAATCCTTTATACCTTTTTTCTATAAGTATTATCTTTGTTAATCAATTCTCTGTCCAGAGATTTCTTTAAAGCCCTGATATTTGTTTATTTCTGTTGCAATTCTAACTTTCACTTCGTATCTTTTCAGTACTTAATTACAAATTAATCTAATATCAAACATTTGACAGCCACCAAAACCAATGAGGTTGGATATTAAATAAAAACGGAAGAAGAAGAAGAAGAAGGTTGGAGATAGAATATTAAACCAGTCCAGTGTGGAACAAACACATAAATAATCCTTGAGTTTTAGGGGTAGTCTGACGGTAGTTTATACTTTCCTATAAAAAACTATTAAAGCATACACCTTTGGATCCCCTTGAAGCAAGGCTAGAGGTTGAGAACTTGAGATGTAGGTAGAAAAGCCCATATGTTGATATACAGAATAAAAAATCCAACTCAAACTTTTTGCTAAGTGGGGGTAACATGGTCAACACATGGAGCCCTTTTAGTCTGCCAACTTAGCAGCCACATGAAAATTCCTTGGTCACCTCTCTCTCTCTCTCTCTCTCTGGAATTTCCATGTGGCAGTGCTAAGTTGCTCTGTGTTATTGTATCACCTGCACAGTGATCATCTTTATTGTACACTTTGTGTGATGTTGGATATGTCTTGAGAAGAGAAATTAAGCATAGAAAAATGATAAAGAAGAAGGAAGAAGAGAAAAGATAAGAGAGAGAGAGGGTAGAATATTCACCTCATGTGAGGGGTTGAGAGAAAATTTGGGATACCACACCCATTTCAACGCACACGTGTCTTCTTTTCAAATAATCATCTTCAACTGTTTTTCATTTATCTAATGTGGCATTTAAATAGGCATTACATGGAAAATAAAATCCTAGATTATTGATCTTCTAACAAAATAAACTTGCCAAATAAAAAAGACTCCTAAAGGAAAAAAGAATTTTGGTTGGCACAATAGTTGGCTTGTTGGCCAAGCTATTGGGCCCCACAAGATCTCAAATAATCTCCTAAAATATTCTCCACAAAACTTCCTAAAATCCTAAACTTGCTAGC
>JAOXJP010105379.1:0-14263 GCA_025762735.1 Platanus orientalis | reverse complement strand
GGGGGGGGTGCTCGGGGTGGTGGGGTGGAACCTTGGATCTGGAGATAATGGGGGCATGGGAGCTATCTGGAAATTTTATACCAATTGCAGATAATAGGTGAGGTTGAAATGCCCTTGAACCAGGTTGTTATGCTACCTAGTGAGCAACTTTAATGGTAACCCTATCTATAGCATTGCAGGTGGAGAGGAATCTATCTTGAAGCATTCTGGCATTCTTCTTCCATATTTGACTAACTAGCCAAGAATGTCAGCCTTCTCCAACCCTGAGCCATGAGAATTTTTAAAGCCAAAGCATGGAAACAACATCATTAAACCAGGATAGTTGAGAAGATGTCTCTACATGACAGTGGGATGCCGATGCAGCACAGTAGTCCCAATCAGCACCACATCAGATGAAGCAAACCACTACCAAGATATAATCGTTGAGTTCAAGGCTGAAATATTAAGGAATTAACAATTGGTGTTTTTCTGAGATCAGATTATGGTTCTAATCTACAGGTTTTAAGACAACAGAATATAGGTTTCAGACTTGGAAAACAAGATCAGACGTAGGGAAAACAGGTTATAAAAAATTGCAGAACAGGGGATTGATCAGGGTTTAAATAACAAGACTAAGGAGGTTTCAGGCCAACTAAAATAGAAAAATATAAGGGCTAATTTTATTTAGGTATTTGAGCAAACAGGTGGTGTGTATAAGGTTCTATAGTCAAACAGTAAGCTTAAACAAACAAGAAATTGGAGTGGGATTAACAGAGAATGGTGTTGCAGGGATACCAGTGGTTAATAGGCCAATAAATAAGGTCTTATAATGTGTCTAGAGTATGCAAAAATTTTGGACAGAATGAGTTTATCCCCTAGGGAAGCTTCAGGTGCAGGTGCCACAGGCCTGGGATTTGTGTGTGGAAGTGGAGTTGATGCCAGAAATAAAATGGGAGTGATGGAAAAATGCAGCCGATGGGTGAATAGGTAAGAAGGGTGAGGTTTAATGAAGGAATCTAAAAAAGATGAATGCCTGCTAAGTTGGTAAAGTCTGTGGGTGTCGTACCACAGACCTGGGTTCTTCACCTGCTAATAAATTAACCACTAATGTTTACCTATCAAATAAAAAAAACAAAAGATGAATGTGAGTACAGGTTTGCAGGCTGGGCAGCAAACAGGGAGAAACAGAAAGAAGAAGAAAAGAAGAAGAGAGAGATGTGTACCTGTGTGAGTAATCCCTGTCTAAGGTCCAAGTTCAGGCACAAGAACTTGAAGAAAGAGGGTATCACTCGTTGCAGAGAGAATACTCAACACAATCTTTATTCTTAACTTCCATTTATCGTCGATTACATAGGTTTCACCCTCCTTATAAAGACCAAAATAAAAAGAGACTTCAAAACTTACCTTCCTAGAAGACCCCTAAAAAAATAGAAACCCAAGGGAGCCAAATTGTGGGCTCTTTCCCTTGGTCGACCAGCACATAATTTTAATGAAAATATGCTTCCTAAAAAGCCCAAAAACAAAAAACATAATACCCCTTATATCCCTAACTCTAATAATTCATAGTAAACTGATTAAAACAGTAAATCAACTCAAACAAAGGACTCTAAACTAAATTAAAGACTCCAACAAGTGTCTCCATGTCCTCTTGCGTGGACCCCACTAAAGCCACGTGTGGGTCCCACCTTGCATCCAATGTCGGCGTCACATGCTTGAATCTTACCAAAAGTGGCAGGGATATGGTGCAGAGGTAGTACCATAAAAACAAATAATATATTCAAAAACCTGAATTATATTGGAATGCCAAGATCCTGAAGCTGGATTGGGATTATTCATTGAAGTTCATGCAATTATACATTGAATAGTCTTTAGCATCCAACAATGATGAAGTCAAAATTCCTCCTCCTTGATCTTGTGCAATTTTCTTGTGGATTCCTTTGTACGTCTGTTATATGTGGTTAAAATTGATTTAGTACTTGCGGTTTTTCACTTCCTTTTCTATAAATATATTCTATTTTCTTCTCAAAAAGTAAAAGTTGACTTAAATATTATCATTACTGAGCTTAAAATGCGATTTCATTGGCTTTCACATACATCAATTGACCTTGAATATAGGGCAGTAATTGTTATTTATTGTCTTTTAAAGATATGGAAAAAATATATAAGATAGTTTTAAGGGTGGAAATTATTGTATGTATAAAATACATTTAGAATGATTAATAATGCCCGCACCCAATTTTAATCATCTATTAATTTACTTGTCCCATCTAAACTTTTTTGTTGACCACTGCTGTTTTTGTACAGGGAAAGTTCAGAATCAAACTCCCGTTCCTCGTCCCCTCATTCTTCAAAATCAAAATCTGTATCTCCTGTCAGGCCCCGTGGTAGCCACTTGGAACGTGAAGAGTATTCACCAAGAGACCGTAGAAGTTACAGGACTCGTAGACATCCCAGTTATTATAATCGTTATGATAGAGACTATTCTAGAACTAGTTATAGAAGAGATGCAGACCGTTCAAGTGGCAGAAGTTACTTGTATCACCACAGGAGTAGAAGCAGGAGTCGGAGACGGTCTCCATCTAGGTCGTGGTCCAAGAGGTACCGCCATGATGACTCTCGTTCTCCTAGGCACCGTCGTATAAGATCCCCATCTCCCAAGTCAGGACGCAGAATGTCTCCAAGAGTTTCAAACCGGCGTAGTATGTCTAGAAGTCCCATTAATGACAGCAGCATCAGTCCAAATCCTCAGCGTTCCAGGATTGTAACTCCAAGAAGCCCAATGCTTAGAAGGAGCATATCTTCCTCAGAAACCAGTCCAAGTTGCAGTATGACTAGTCTTGTGGCAAAGGACGACAGAGTTGACCATGATATCAGCAGCAGAGAAAACAATAATGCATCAGAAACAGATTTTAAGCAGCGGGGAAAGGAAGCTAGGCCTTTGGTTGAACAGTTAGAAAGGAGTGAAAGCTCTAAGTCAAGATCAAGAAGATCCACTTCCAGTGATTATTCTGGAAAAAGAATCACTCAAGAACCCAGCTTTAAGAAAGCAGTCTCTTCTAAGTTTACCGGTGCTGATGAGGATGATTCACGATCTCCCTGTTCTGATGGAGGGTCTGTTCGAAGAGCCTCTGATATGAGTGATAATGAAAGTGATTCAACAGCATCTGCTCTTCCAAGGTCTACCGATCATTGGGAGCCTCCTAGAGTTAACAGGCACTCCCCTTCTCCAGAATATTCTCTTTCTGATCATGGAGGGCGGGGAAAATACTCTTATGAGGAAAAAGAGAATACTGGTGCTGAAGAATATGTAGCCAGAGAATTACGCCCGTCCAAGGCACTGAACAGGGGCAAACATGAACTGCCTCCAAAAGTAATCAGTAGCAATGAAGGTTCAGCTCATTCGGCGGATGAAGAGATATATGGTGGGACAAAGGTGAAAAGCAGTCATAGGACCTGTTCGGAGGACATGATAACTGTTGAGGATGATGTAAATGACAAAAACCATCGCACAAATCGAGGGGACTCCAGTCATGGTGTTGAAATAATTGGATGCCCAAATATTCCTGGTGAATGTGCTATCTATCCTTTGCCAGAAGCTCCTGAAAGTATGGATGGAAAGTTGTCAGATCATAAGAGTCCTGAGAAGCTTAATAAAGAACAACAAGATGATGTTAATTCTCCTGTAATAGTGCCTGATGGGGCTGCGAAGGTAGACACTGCAGAGATTTCAATGAGTCCAGATGCATACCAATATCCAGATAGAAGATCTAAGCAGGGGTCAAGGTCCAGGGATAGGAAAAGAAAACATAGCAAAAGACACCATAAAAAGCATCACAGAGAAGAGTCTGAAGAAGATGATCACAAAAAAGAAAGCCGAAAAGAGTTGAAATTGAAAAGGCATGAAAGGAAGGGTCGTAGAAGGCGTCATAAAAGTCGCAAAGAAGGGACGAGGAGGAAAAGGAAGCATCGGGATACCTCTTCTTCTAGTTCTTCTGATGACTCTTTTTCGTCCTCTGATGATGTTGAATACAGAAAAGAGCATCACGATGTTACCAATAAGAGATCAACTGGTTCTAGGAAAAAAAGGAGACACGCTTCATCTGCATCGACTAGTTCAAGCTATTAATGATAAGATGTTGGAAGTTTCAGCGATCCCAAATAGTAGGTTCACTTGTTGTCTGGTGGTTGTTAAATGCATCTTTTCTTCTTGCGAATTTAAGTGTACACTATTAATTTGTCATAAAGTTTATCTCTTTGGAGTGTTGGACTCACATTACTGCCAGTACTTGTGCTATTGCTTGTTTTGCAGACAAATGTATTATCGTGGAAAAGATGAGATGCCTTCTCTTTGTCTAGGTAGCTAAAATGACAAGAATACCATCTTTGAGAATAAATAATTCTGCTTTAGTTGGCATGTTAAAAAATTTCAATTCTGCATTAGTTGGCATGTTAAAAATGTTATATAACTTGCTTTTATTGCCTTTGTGGGCACTGAATGACTTGGATTCAAAGTAAAGTCATCGCCATGGCTTCTACATATCTTATTATCAATGTTTCTGTCAACAGCAGGTGATGAAATTTGAGAACACGCCAATCATTACTTGGTATGTTCTTGTTCCACAGTGTGCTGATTCCCTTTTGAGAATTGCTCCTATACAGTGGTTGTAGAACAGCAGCTTAGGTTTTATTTTAATGATATTACGGTTACATATATTTTTCTGTTTTTGTATTGTTCTGATATTCTCGGTAATTGTAAGTTAATTTCTAAAGGAGACTTTGATGTGATCATTTGAGGGTCTCTGAATTGGTGTTCTGGTGGTGTCTCCTGGATTCTCTTTCCTTGCCCCTTTTTTTACTTTTAATAAATTCATTATATATCAAAAGATCCCAAAAAAAAAAATCTTGTAAGCAAGAGGCATATTTTCAGCAGTTTAATGCTTTAATTTATTTTTGTAAGTAATTCCTGTAATGACATCAAGTTCTTTTGTCACTTTGGAGTTCGTATGTGGCAGTTGGCTAGTTGATGGAGTCTAGCAATCTCGCTAGCATCACATCTTTGAAGAATGAACTGCAATGTTCACTGACTGCCGGAAGACATCATTGAGGTGCTATGATGCTCACATATTGCCCTTCTCTCATAAAATGTAAGTTTTTAAAATTTATGCTGTACTGAAAATACTAAATCAGCATCCCCTCATGTCAGAATTAGTTGTAGAGTATGGTCATTTGTAGTTTTTCTTTTAGTTCATTCATGAGATTGGACAATATGTAGGAGTTTCTGGAGTTTTCCCAATTCAACTCAGATACGATCTGGTTTGACTGTATGAGTCAAGGTTTGTTACCCCCCCCCCTCTCTTTTTCTTCTCTTTTAATAAAGATTGTAATTCATAAATAAATAAATAAAGAGAGATATTATTAATCAAGGGGATAAGGCATCCCCAAAAGGCCAAACAGCAATAAAAGCCCCCCAAAAATTAAGGCATCTCATCTCAATACTCTTAAAAAATTGGCCCACCTTCTTTAAATATCAACAGAAGAACAATTTACAAACTCTTTGTTATTTACAGCCCCAAAACAACACCTTTTCTTTGTCCTCTTGAGAACTTCATAGGAAGGCTCCAAATAATTTTCAAAGGTCCTATTGTTTTCTCCAATCATTAGGACCGCCAAATCGCAGGGAGCATCAACTGCCACAGCACCTTCCTGTTACAACACGAGCCTGACAACCTCTAATGCATGACCATATCCATGATGTCTCTTGGGAAAGTTCACAACACTTCTGCCTCGCTTAGAACCACATTCCACACCTCATTAGCTAGGGAACACTGCAACAAAATATGATTCACAGATTCCTCATTCTTAAGACAAAAGGAGACGGTTGGAGATTACTGGCCTGTCTTTTGAAGAAAATCCAAGGTTGCAATGCAACTTCTTATAGCTGTCCACACAAAGAACTTCACTTTGGATGGAACTTTTAACCCCCCAATACTGTCTACATTAACTATTTTTCTGCTTTTAGAAATATTATATTATTATATAGTATAACAAAGAGGAATGGCAGAACATGATTCATGTAGCTGACCCCAAGCAGTTGTCATAAGGCTTTATTTTTTTTTTTTTTAAGTAAATGTGGGATAATAAGTTTTGTTTAGTTGAGTATTAAATTAAAATTTTTTAAATGCTTTAATGTTTAATGTCATAAAAAGTAACTAAAATTTATTAAACTAGCATTAAAATGGTAAATGGAAAAAGAAAAAAAAAAACAGAAAAAGGGGTTGTTATAAGCGCAATTGTATTTCAGGCATTATTCAACAATATAACACAACATTCCTTAGCTCTCTTTTGTTTAACATTCTTCAACTTTCTATCTTGGTATAATTGACTTTCCCAAGGGCCTCCTAGCTTTTGTCTCCACCAGATTTCATGTCTTTCTCAAACCAGATCCCTCTCCCCTTTTTACTACTCAGATTACTAATGGATTTAGATGTAATAATTTGATCCATGGAGATCCCATTCTCAATCTACATCAGGTAAGTTTTTGAATCTTAATCACACAATCATTAATAGTTATAATGCCTGGCGTAAGCAGTTATATATATTATTACCAAAAAAAAAAGCATATAATATATATATAGTTTGTCTTTACATCTTATTAGGATGGGATGTTTGTATTTGTGCTTGCTGAAAGGGGCATAATTGTGATTCCAAAATATTATATTAAGAAGAGTGAGAGTGAGATTGTGGGTACACGATTCTCCATCTCTGTTCTCTATTATCTCTCTTTCTTCTTCTTGCTCTTTTCTTTCACAAAACCGTACTCCATTGTTAATTGGTATCGATGCACAACACTTGGAAAAAGGAAAATATATATTTTTTGATTGCCGACTTACAGTAGGTGATGACTTTGTTTGGCCATACTGTTGATGTCAGCAGCTGTTACTCAGACCTATTGGAGTAGGTCGAAATTATGATGGTTCAATGAAAGCTGATTTATGGAGCTTTTTGGTGATTTTCTAAAATTTCTCAGCCACAAAATCACCAGGTATGATTGTTTTGTCTGATTTTTCTTTTTTAAAATTCGATTTGAGAAATCTGATTGGTTGTTTTAGACTTTTTTTTAAAGCTTAGATCCTTGTTGAATTAGGTACTTTTCAATTCAAATCAATTTTCCGGATCTATTGGTATTGCGTTTGCAATGTTTATAGCAGAATTGATGATGCGGACAACACTAAGAGGTTCTTCCATGTTCCTCCACACAAGAGGGCAAGGTTCAAGAATTGTGCAAAGTGTGGGTGGTGTTAGGTATTTAGGGGCTGTGGTAATGATGCAACACAAGCTCCGGTACTAAAATTGATGCAACACAACCAAAATATCATTCCAAAACAAGACCAGACCTCTGAATAACTTAATAGGGATCACACAAGAATAAGATCAAGGCTATAGACTGTAGTTCACAAGGTGAGCCCTCGGGTATGGATTTCTGGTTCAAATCTGGGCAAAACAACATAGATATGGAGTGGATTTGAGATTCCAAACAGTGGGTAGACACAAGGGTTTCGGGTGGTTCAATAGGGAACAAATATTAGATCTAATTAGGGTCAAACAAAGGTTAGAACAGGGATCCGAAGGGCTTCTGTTTGGATGAAAAACAAGGTCTATTAGAGTTTTGGTTTCAGGTTACAGTCTGTATGAAATATGATATAGGACTGAAACAGTATGGTTGAAAGGCTAATGTGTTCAGGGATTTTATAGGATTTAAGTGGTCTAACTGGGTCCAGTTTAAAAGAAGAACACAGCAGGTTTGAAGGAACTTAGGTAGATAATCAGGTTCAAGCCACAGGGACAAACAATGTAATAAAGAGATCTGATTCGAGGGATAGATGGAGGATTATTACTTGACTTATTCTGGGATTAAAACAGGCTAGTGCTGGGACTGATTTCAGGGTTTAATAACAGGTTTCCTAGGCACCAATCTAATCAGAATTTTTGGAGGTACTTCTTGGTCCTTTAATGGAAGAATTCTGTAAAAAAGGATTTAACAATCTAGCTGTGGGATTTAGGGAGAATGACTAGGTTTAGGTTGCAGAAAAATTATAAGATATGAGGGGTTATACCAGCTGCAGGTTGGGAATAAGGCAGTTGAAGGTTTGAAAAGGTAGCACAAAGGGGGATGGGAAACAAGAGGACGGAGGCTGAAAGAATTGCTGATACAGTAAACAGCAATTTGGAAAAGAAGAATAAGAAGAATCTCTGCACCACTTTCCCAAGGTAATCTCTCAATCAAGCTCTTCTAGAGAATTTCAACCAGCACACTAAGAGAGCCCCACTTGGAGATGACTCTGTAAAATTACTCAAATACCATTGTCAACAATGCCTTATCCAAAATTACCTAAAACCAATAATTAAAATGCCACCTAAGTCCTAAACTCTATTAACTCATAAAACATTAAGTAAAACAGTAAAATAACTCTAAAACATTAATTAAAATGTCTTCTCATGTGGATCCCACCAAGCCACGTGTGGGTCTCCCATGCCTTCAATGTCTGCATCAAACGCCACTTGTTCAACAAAACTCAAGGTTGTGGAAAGAAAGGCAGGCTCCTGAAAGTGTAATGGAACTGTAAGTAGCTGTAAGTCTGCACCTGTTCTTTCACTTTTGGCATGCCAGGAACTGGGTCAACAATATCTAAAAACACCACGGGCTCATGACCTGGTGTAGCTCTCAGAATAGGTTGAATCTCTTATTAAACTTAACCTTGATTATCATTGGGTGGTTGGTCATGAACCGGGGCAGCAATGGTACATGAATCCTCGATCATCACTAGCTCATCAATCAGCTCACCACTAGTCTGATCAGCAACTTCCACATTAGTGTCCTTAGCTTTGGCCTTTTCTTCAACTTCTTGGGCTTCAACCTTGGAGTTTTCTTTCACAACTTGCAACTCAGCATCATGCACTACAATCTCAGGCTTGGAATAACCTCTTCACTCTTCTGCCTTTCACATTGATATTTGTCAAGGAATGCTAGAATCTTATCTAACCATTCTTAAATAGCTTGTACCATACCGATAGACCTTACTTGGAAGTGATAATATACTCCCCAGTCACAAATCCGCAAAATGTTAGTGGTTTTGTTGAAGGTAGCCTTCCTCTTATCCAACCATTTCTTTTCTAGAATCACTTGATGATCCTTTAAAATTGTTCATACAAGTAACACTCAGCACCATCAATGTAGTCTCCTTTGTTCCCAAACTGAATAGTAAAGTGCCCAGCCTCATGATGACAAAATGATCCTGTCTTAGGATGTTGTGAAAGTTGTTCAGCTATACCATGAGAATAAAGTTATCCTCATATTGGTCACTAACTATGACCACAATACACTTCCCGTGGGGAAAAGTAAACGGGTACTTAACTGTGAAACCCACCGACTTTCCATCAACTAGCTAACAAAATAGTAACCACCTTGTTGTAAACTTTAATTTAGAACAAAACAGTGGCTATTCAACACTATAATAGGACTCGACCACATGGATGTAAATGAAATCAAATATGAATCCGTCATGTGAACTCACTGAACCTTGAATGAAACACCGGAAACCACAGCTTGAACTCCAGAACCAATCAGCCACAAGCTTTTCTAATAGGATCTCCTGTGGTGGAGTCTTGGACAGCAAGTAAGATTGTATTAAATACCAATTCTAGAGAGGTTTTGATCAGAAACAGTGAGGAACCCTAGGACAGCAAGCACTGATGTGTCGAGTATCAATTCTGTGGGACTCTTCACAGCAACACAGAAGTATGGTAGAAATATTCAAACAGCACTTTCCAATATGATAACCAAGCAGCAGCAATGGCTTCAGATCAGCCAAATTCAGGGAATCAGGGGTACTTGATTGAGTGCTTCAGGGATGGATGAGCACACTCAGCAGTAGAGATCTCCTTAATAATGTATTTCAGTGGATATAAGTGTCAGAAACCCCAAGTCTCTGGTGGTTTAATGAACAACCACACTATGGTGTTATCTTGGCAGTAAACAATCGTGTTGAGGAGTAGGACAGCAAGTACTTGTGTTCTAGTTGTCAATCCTGTGTGGCTCTTTTGAACAGAAAGATTATCATAATTATCGGAGTAACCAACACTAAACACAAATATCAATTCTGAAGTGTGTGATGGACAGCAACTCTGGTAGCTATAATGGACAACAAGTGCTTGTGTAACACTTCTTTCAATGAGTAGAACACACACACAAGTGTCATTTCAAACAACCGTGGGTAGAGGATTTGAGGAGAAGAGGTTTTCCTCTGATGTGCTGAAATATGAAAGGTTGAGGGATAAACAGGGAACCACAGATGTAGGATATAGCAGGGATCTGTTGGACTTCATATTTTTTAAAGGTTGAGGCTACAGGGATCAGAATTCTGTGTATACAACAGAATGAAAAAGCTGTGCTCAAAATATATTCCCAAGGATGTTAACTAAGTAGGAACTAGTTGGAACTTGGCTTTGATACCAAAATTGATGCAGCATACAACCAAAATATTATTCTAAAACAAGACCAGACCTCTTAATAACTCCAATAGGGATCACACAAGGATAAGATCAAGGCGAAAGACTGTAGTTCACAAGGTGAGACTTTGGGTATGGATTTCTGGCTTCAACTCTGGGCAAAGCAGTATAGATATGGAGGAGATTTCAGATTCCAAACAGTGGGTAAACACAAGGGTTTCAGGTGGTACAATGGGGAACAGATATTAGATCTAATTAGGGTCGAACAAAGGTTAGAATAGGGATCCAAAGGACTTCTGTTTGAATGAATACAACAAGGTCTATTAGAGTTTTGGTTTCAGGTCATAGCCTGTATGCGTATTTGATATAGGACTGAAACAGTGCAGTAGAAAGGCTAATGTGTTCAGGGATTTTATGGGATTAAGTGGTCTAACTGGGTCCAGCTTAAAGGTAGAAAAACACAACAGGTTTGAAGGAACTTAGGTGGGTAATCAGGTTCAAGCCACATGGACAAACAGTGTAATAAAAAGATCCGATTCAAGGGATAGATGGAGGATTATTACTTGACTTATTCTGGGACTAAAACAGGCTAGTACTAGGACTGATTTCAGGGTTTAATAACAGGTTTCCTAGGCACCAATCTGATCAGAACTTTTGGAGGTACTTCATGGTCCTTTGATGGTAGAATTTTGTAAAAATGGATTTAACAATCTGGCTGTGGGATTTAGGGAGAATGACTAGGTTTAGGTTACAGAAAAATTATGAGATATGAGGGGTTATACCAGCTGCAGGTTGGGAATAAGGTAGTTAAAGGTTTGAAAAGGTAGCACAAAGGAGGAATGTGGATAGGAAACAAGAAGATGATGGAGGTTTAAAGAGTTGCAGAAACAGTAAACAGAAAGTTGGAAAAGAAGAAGAAAAAGAATAAAGAGATAAAGAAGAGTACCTTTTGTGGAGTAATCCCTACACCACTTTCCCAAGGTAATCCCTACCTAGGGTTTCAAGCCAAGGCACAAGAACTTGAAAAACAAGCAACCACTCCATGGAAGCAAAGAAACCCACAAAATTTTATTAATATTTCATACATACCAATACAAAAATGTGTAGACCTATATATAGATTCACAAACTCAAAAAAATAGCAAGAAACCAAGGGTCAAAGTTTCGGCTTCGGTCAGCACGGAAACAGAAACGTATCGAGGTTTTGGTGGATACGTATCAGAAACCATGAAAAAAATGCTGAACATTTTTTATAATTCATCATAGACACTATGGAGGCATTTTCATCACAGAACATTTTCTTCCTTTATTCAAGACTTTATAATTTAGTTCTTGTTATTTTCTTGGTGTATTGTTCCTTTCTATTATTCTAATAAATTAAAATTTCATTAATAGAAAAGGGATGAGAAATCCCCAAAGGCTACAAACCAACAAACAAAAATAAGGAACTAAATACAAAGGAAAAGAGATCTCCACTCCCTTGTTGAATCCAACAGTGATTAATTCCCCATATTCTTACATTTTAAATCTCAAAAGCATGTCAACTCCTTTTCCCTGCAAAAAATACTGTACGCCGGTTCCCTGCTCCCCTCAAAACACCCTTCTGTTGCATTCAACCCAGATAAGCCAACAAACTAGCTTCCAAAGAGAGCACCCCTTATTTGAGACCCTCCTAATATTCCATTAGGCAATCAGCGAAGCAACCCTATTAAGGAACACCCAATATAAGCCAATCTCGTTCAGGAACAACTCCCAAATCTCCACAGCATATGGACAATGAATGGTTATATGATCAATGCTTTCCACTGCAAACAAGGGGGGCATACATTTGGTGTTTGTGCCTATATAAAGGGTTACATAGTTTTATAATATAGAGATGGATTAATGAATTGAAATTTGAGTTTTCCCCTCTCCTTTATTGGTTGTAGGCCATTAGAGAGACTAGGGTTGTAGCCCTAGTCTCCCTTTCCTCCCAATCAGTTGTTACTCTGGGTTTCTTCTCCTTTTTTCCCTCTCTACTTTTTTCTTCCCCCCATTCATTCTTCATCTTCTTGTTTCCTTCTTTCTTATATGTTTCTTGTTGTTAGCATTATTATAACCCTTTTCTGGTGGACCAAAATCATTAAGGAGTGAGATTAAAAGCTGTTGGACTCAAGAGTTATGGAAAAAAGTACTCATCACACGGCTGCCGCATCCCAGGTTATTCTCTCAAAATTGCCCCTACCAAAAGAAGGGTTTTCTGATACTTTTCTCCGGAGTTTTTCTCTTCTATAGATGATCCTTCTACTTCCCTAAATTCCTTTTAAGTCTCCTTATGTTTCTGCTATGTTTCTGATTAAGAAGCCCTAATCTGTTTTAGGTTATCCTGATCAAAGTGTTATTACAGACTTTTTTTATTTGTTTCATATACTTTTATTCATCAGAATCACATGAAATTTTGCATGTGCATCACTTTTATATCTATATAATACCCTGTAAAATTTCAGAATTTTAACGTGTCTACAGGGGTATTTGGGTAATTTTATCAATCTGCTCAGATTTTCTAAAAACCCTAAATCAACACTTCTCTTCTAGCTTTCTCCTTCTTTTCCTCCAATATTCCTTCCGACTTCTTCTAGTTCGATTCCCTACTTCTTTCCTTAATTGTCTTTTAAGTTTGTAAGTATTTGGGTAACCCTAACCTTGGTTTTGAGCAATCTAGCTGCTGCCCTACACCTCTGCAACATATATTTGGGCCCTTATCAGCGGGATAAACAACACTAGACTGTCCTACACTAACTTTAGTATCAAAGCTTATCATCCTACATCAATTGAAGGTGTTGTGATGTTTTTAATTCCCATATTTACTGCCCGTAGCTGTTTTCTTGTTGAAATCATACAATGTCAGATTGTAATACTATTAGCTTGTTGAGTGGTGGTGTTTAAGCGAGGGTATTCAGATTGACAACTTGGGTGGGGCTATATATTATTATGGTTAAACGTTCTTTCTTTTTATGAATACTGCGGTTAAATTAGATGGAACAAGTTATTTAGAGTGGGCACAATTAGTATGTGTGCATGTTAGGGGAGGTCAGCTTTAGATATATCAATGGAAAGTTGAAGAACCAGCCACTATTGATCCCACATATGACAAATGGGAAGTTGAAGATCTTTTTTCTGATAAATACAGTTACACATTAATTAAGGCTTGTTTCTTAAGATAGTTGAAGAAATTTGGGATGTAGTGGAGCAAACATGTCTGTAGGTAGAGAACTTTGCACAAGTATATCAATTGAGCTAGGATATCTCTCATTATTGTCAGGGTGTGAAGCTCTTGGTTGTGTAATTTGCTTCCCTTCGTAGTATGTGAAGAAATGGACCATTTTTTAGTCCTATTAACTTGTTTGTCATACTGATGCAGTAGCATTAAAAAAGGTGGAAAGGACTCGTATTTTGAGAATCTAGTTGGTCTCGATCCAGAGTATGAGCTATCTAGAGTTAGTCCTGTCTATTGGAGATGTAATGTTTGTGAAGCATTGACCCCGTGATGTAGGACCAAGTCAGTAATACCAAAACTGATGTATAACGAATTTTAGAGAGAGAGAGAGAGAGAGCAACTAGAAATCACACTAGGTGCTGCCTAGAAAATCACACTTCCAAGAGCTTTAGCAATTTGCTTAATTCAAAAAGCAATCTTCAATTCATTCAATAACCAATTCATTAATAGCCTGTTTGGCAGCCACCTGTAATGTAATCATTTCATTTGAGTTTCTCAAAGCATTTGTAGCCATGAGGTGATG
>JAOXJP010105368.1:0-14263 GCA_025762735.1 Platanus orientalis | reverse complement strand
TCAATAAATAATTAATAACTACGATCATATAGAGAGAAACAAAAAGAAGTAACAAGCGAAAATAATGAAAAAAAAATCATTCAATAAATAATCAATAACTACATAAATCAAACAGAAGAAAACTACTGAATAAGATTCATTGTTCAGATCTACGCAAAAATATAGAAAGAGAATGAAACACTAATTTCATCACCAAAACTAAAGACTTTTTTCCTCTCTCTCTCGAATGAACAAAATTGAAATCAATTACAACTAAATATAACAAAAAAAATCTAAACAGGTTTATTAAATTTCAAGAAAAAAAAGAGAGAACTATACTCACAAATTTGAAACTCGTAATGGAAAGAAGAATCACTACAAAAACCCTATAAGATCCTTCTCATAAATCCTAAAAAATTGGATTTTAGTACCAAAGACTAGGGTGCATGTAGCACCAAATGCAGTTCATATGCTGGGGAAGAGAACACGCTTAACCTGGCGGACAAAAAAAGGGTCTGCCCTAATCGCAATGACAACCTAATGCTCGTGCCCAAAGATCAAAACCCTAGCCTTTGTGCTTGGAAGAAGAGCAGAGACATGAGAGATGCAGAAAAAATCCAAAAAAAAGCAAGAAGAGAACACGGGAGAGAGAAAAAAGGCACGCAAAGAGAAACTATACACACATCTACAGGAAGCGTTTGAAAAGCGCTGCAATAAGACTTTTTTATGTAGCGCTTCTAAAATGCTATAATAAAAAAAAACATAGCATTTAAGAAACGTTGCATATGTGCTTTTTACATTGACACATAACAAAGAATTATGAGTTTTTTATATAGCATTTTTAAAACTCATAAAGCTTATGCAGTGTTTTTTAAATGTTGTGTATTATTTTTTGCTTTTTTTACAATGCTTTACATAAAAAAATGCTACATATTATTCACTTTATGCAACATTTTTACAAAAACACTGCTTAAAGTTATGTTGTTAAAAGTTAATTTTGTTGTAATAGCCATTTATGTACACCAAAATCTAGCCGGTTAAGCTTAAAGACTTATAAGTCATGATTAGGTATGTGGTGGTATCCAAAGTATATGTTTTAGGTTACTTGAATATTTGCTAAGATATAGCCGATCTTAATATGTCTTAAAGAGACTATCCAAGTTCTAAATGTGTTAATGAAAATGGTCAATGGTACTGAAGTGAAATACTGGATATGATTGACTTTATTAGTGTTAGTTTTGTGTCATGAAATGGATGCCATTAATGTCAAGTTTTGCTTCCCAAAATGGATGCCATTAACATCAAGTTTTGCTTCACGAAATGATTAATGGTGTTGAAGTGAAATACTGGATATGGTTGACTTTATAAGAGTAAAGTATTTAACTTCACTTGACATTATAAGGTTCAGGCATGTGTATGAGTCAAGTAGGGCTATAATTGACATTATGAGAGTCAAATACAGGTATGTTTGACATTATAAGAGTTAAGTATGGTATGTTTAACATTATAAAAGTCAAGTATACAGGATATGAAGCAATATGAGCTGGGGATCATAGTAGCATCATAACTTTGAAAAATGTAGTCTGTTAACATCATAACTTTGATAAACTACGGGTCTTTGTCAGATATGATGGCTACTAGAATACTATGTAGTCTCACGATCTCATTCACATAGAGTTGAGCCAACTTGTCAAGTGGCTAAGAATTGTGAATTGGTAGGAAGTGAGTTACCCTAGTCAGTCTATCAATGATCACCTAAATAACATCAAATCCCCTTTGGGTCTTTGCTAACCATGAAATCCCATAGATATATGATACCATTTCCATGGGTTTCTGATGTTTCGCCTTGATCTGTTGGCAACTCAAACATCCAGCTACAAATTCAGCTACATCTTTCTTCATGTTTCACCACCAATATGTCTCCTTGAGGTCTTTGTACATCTTGGTGCTATCGGGGTGAACTGTGTAAGTAGCTCCATCTGCCTCTACCAAGATCTCCCTATTCAGGCCCTCGTTATTGGGAACACATAGATAATTTTCAAAGCGAAGAACACCATCTACCCCCATGTTGAAGTCGACATGATCCCCATTCTTAACCTTTTTCGAGATCTTAACCAGTTGTGGATCGAAAATTTGGCTCTCCTTTATCTAATCAATTAATGTGGGTTTCACTTTAAGTTATGTAAGAGGAACACAAGTCTCATATACCATGAGTTAAACATTCATCTTTTTTAACTCACTTAGTAACAGTCATTTTCTGCAGTTAAACAAAACATACTAGCCAACAATTTTTTTCTCAAAGCATCTGCTACCACATTGGCTTTACCCGAATGCTAATGAATGGTACAATTATAGTCTTTTATCAATATCATCCACCTTCGTTGCCTCAAGTTCAACTCCTTTTGCGAAAAGATGTATTGCAAACTCTTGTGATCAATGTAGATCTCTCAAGTCTCACCATAAAGGTAGTATCTCCAAATCTTTAATGCAAATACTACCACTACCAACTCGAGATTACGGGTAGGATAGTTCTGTTCATATAGATTGAGTTACCAAGATGTGTACACAATAAATTTACCATGTTGCATTAGTACACATCCCTAACCATTTCATGAAGCATCACTATAAACCACAAATCCACCAGATCATGACGACAATGTGAGAACTGAAGCAAATACAAATCTATTCTTCAGTTCTTGGAAACTGTATTCACACTCATCACTCCATTGAAATTTGGCATACTTTTAGGTCATTTTAGTGAGTGATCCATCTATATGGGAAAATCCCTTAACAAAATGCCAATAATATCTCATAAGGCCCAAGAAGTTATGAATCTCTCTAATATTCATCGGTCGTAGCCAGTCAACAATGGCCTCAACCCTTTGTGGGGCAACGACAATTCCATCACTGGAGATGACATGCCCAGAAAAAGTAATCTGATCAATCCAGAATTCACACTTGCTGAATCGGCTCTTATTCATGATTCTGCACTGATAGAGGTGTCACCCCCAGCTACGGAGACCACAGCCACTGCTGCCCCCTCAGCATTAGAGACTGCAGCCCCAGCACTCTTAGTAACACTACTGCCAACTCTCTAAGGTCTGATCCGAGACATTCATGCTGACTTTGGGCGCATTCTTAGATACTTTGACCGCCTTGGGAAGAAGGTGAAAAACATGGATCAACGGTTGGTCCACATCGAGGGTATTGTCGATTACTCCAAAGCACTAGCACCCAAGATTATCCTTAGCATTCTCACCAGCGAAGATGAGGATGAGAAGACTGATGAGGATGCGTAGAGCTTCTTCCTGATCATTTTGATGAATTTTGATGTATTTTCCATTTTCTTGATATCAACCTATAAATCCTTTGAAAATGAATGAAAATATTAGTTATTGTTCTTCTATGATCTTTTATCCTCTATACTACACATTTCATATATACACCTTTGGTATTCATGGCAAAAGGGGGAGAATTAATAAATATTTGGTAAAAATGTGCTAAAATTTGTAAATTTTGAAAATCTAAGGCAATTTTGTTATAAAATTGGTATATTATACTCAAGAAGAATAAAAACATAAAGATTAATGGAACTCTACATGTCATTAATCTATAAAATGATCAAGTGAAATATCTTAAGTCTACTTGTGCTCAACTCACATTCACTTGCACCGATCATACTTGATACCTCTCATCATGGGCATATGCATTTCATTACATTCATTTTTTTGCTTATGTGTTCATTATACTTTATCATTTGACTAGTCTAATCTTGGTTTAAGAAAGATATATTTTTGTCAAATGTTTTTTAGGGACTTAAAGTAAAAACACATTAAAATAAAGAGTAAGTCATGAAAAGCCCGAGCATGTATCAAGGGGGAGAGCCAAAGTCACTCATAGAAGACTTGGTTTATGTTAGAGTTCTTGAGTTTATTGTATTATTCATTTTGTACTCCTATTGTCATGTATTTTAAGTTTTTCCATGGAATTCCTAAAAGGGGAGATTGTAAAAGTAATGTATTGTAAATTCCATGAACTAAAAAATACATGTATTGTATAGACTAGGACATGAGTAGAGTCATGTTGGAGTCTAGGAGGTTCTTAAGTCGAAGCATCATGAAGATCATCATCAAATGTCAAGGAAGCCTCAAGAGATGAATCTGGAAGTCGACAAGACATCCTGAAGGATTTCTGACCTTCTCTGAGCTCACACAAGTTATGAGAAGTAGTCAAGGAGAACCAAGGGTCCATAAAGGGTTTCCCAAGGTCCACGAACCTTCCTAGACCATGGAAGGGTGATCTAAAGTCCTCTATAGCATTCCCAAGCTTTTAGAAGGAATTACAAAGAATTTGGATCGATCTAGGAACGAACCACTGCTATCCAAACTTATCTGGATCGATCCAACAACTCTCGGGTTACAGGTTCTAAGTGTTTTTTGCACTTAGATCGATATCCATGATTGATCCAAAGTTACAAAAACACTATATAATGGTCAAAACTTTAAAAAATAGTTTCTAATCAATGGGTAAGATCTCTTGACTATTTGGAAATGTTCTAATCTAATGGGCATGAATCATTTTCGTTCAATATATAAGGAAAAGAACTCAAATGAGCAAGGTAATGGTCATGAATGCTCTTTGATAAAATCTTGCTTGTTTTTAGGAAATCCATGAGAGATTCAACCCTCTAAAATTGTTGTGAATCTCTCTTTAAGCCTAGATAAGAAAATTTATATCTCATTGACCATTCCTAGCCTTCTCTCTACATTGCTAAGTCAAATCTTAAAGAAGAAGGTACCAAGGGTTATCTGAATCCTTGAGAAGAAAGGTGGGCTTGATAGTCACATTGTGCTTAAGAAGGAGCAACTCATCAAGATTGGCTTTCTAGCTTGAAAAGCCAACCAAGAAGCAATTGGAGAGCAATAGTCACTTCTTGCTCAAGGAGAAGCAACCCCAACTTGTGTGTAAAGGCAACATCAACCTACAAAGAGGTAACACTTTACCTTAAATTTTTAAAGTTGTTGAGACCTCTCCTATAAGAGACACCGGGAGAATTGGCACTACTGCCGGTGACACCGGTAGTGTGTACCCTTAGCTATTCCGCCGAAGACATCAGAAGAGTAGACCATAGACTACACTTGCTGGAGACACCGGGTGTAGCTTGCTTAGCAAGTAGACTAGGAGTTTGTTAATTTTATCATTGATTGTATAATCTTCAATCTTAATAAAATTACATAGCTCATGTTGAGCTTTTGAGAGTGGATGTAGGCTGTTGTGCCAAACCACTATACATCTTATGTACATTTGTGGTTGTTTATGGTTTGTTTGTTCATTTTATCATTTACACTATCAAGCATTATACACATTGAATTAATTTCACGTGCATTACAATTGAACATATTCATATCAATGTGCACAATTTAATTGCAATTAAATACCAAGACAAATTAACCAAAAGGGTAACAACTTAATTTGGGGCAATCTAAAAGGAAATTTTTAAATAATCCTATTCACCCCCCTCTAGGATCTATACATAGGAATTTCAGTGGATGGTTGCGATTTATTTTATAATCATTAGTACGACACTGGACGTTAATGAGCAACAAAAGATTTGTATATTTATATTGGGTTTGAGCATTGGAGTTCTAGGGGAAATAAAAAAGAATATGCAGAATGATTGATTAGGATACATAGACAACTTAATAGGTTACAAGACTTGATAGCTTCTTGAGTTACTTGCAAATAAGGGGGTTTCTCTTTATATAGACCCCCATGACCCCCTTAGTGCCCTAAGATCCTTACTAGTGTCAAACATTTAAGGGCCAGGAGAATTCTAGACCTTTTAAATTCTCACCCTACCTCTTAAAATGAAAAACTCTAGAATCTCTCTAGGAACTCCTACACTTTTCTTAAAATATCTCATACTTTCTAGAAACTTCTACAGATCTCTTGAAACTCATGGACTATTCTATAACTCTCTGGAAACCTCTATAAATCTCTGCATAATTCTCAAACTTTCTAGAATGTTCTAGATCATTTTGGGCCCCTCTAGATTATTTCAGATTTTTCTAGATTGTTCTAGATAAACTTGTCCAAACTATGTACATGAATCATTGGTGAGGCTCCCTGAGCCTCTCATTGTTATACCAAGGATCAGTTCATAACCTTTCAGACACTAATAGCTATGCATCTCTTACTCTAGCTCTCAAAAAGGTTTTTGTTGTTATTTATTTCGGATTTACTTCAATTTTGAATCGTGTGGGGAATTGTGGTATTTATATTTACTTCGAAGATACAAAATGGAATCTTTGAAATAAGTATATGTGGGTTAAAAAGGCCCATCTATCTTTACTTAAGCCTAAAACTTCTCACTTAAAATTTTAGTGGTACCCTCCTAAACCAAAAGACCAACCAATCACTTAAAACTTCTTTTGAAAAGTTTAGTCCCACATTGGAAGTGGAGGGCTTCCAACTTTACTTTATAAGTAAATAGAGGACCTTAAGGAGTAATGGGATTCAAGAGAAGAGAGGAGGTTGGGGACCTTAATTTGCATCATTAACACGCCGAACCAAGCCGGGCTGGGTCAGGTCATGGCATGTGTGCACACACACACACACACACACACACATATATATATATGCTTATGTAGTTTCCAAAATAAATACTTTATTTTATTGACAATATATGGCATGTATCTCATAATGAGAAAATAATATAAATTTGATTTAAGGTGTTAATGCGAGTTAACTAAGAACATTAATGTGCATTAATTAAATACTAAAGCTGGGCATCCCAACAAGGCAATACACCATTGTTGGGTGCCTTAGTTTCTTTAAGAAAAGGAAGAATGATTTGTGCAATATACAGAAAGTTCTTGTCTTCTTCCTTGAAGTCTTTTGGAATTTCTTCATTGTTTTACATATTTTCAATTTGAGAGCTCTGAGCCGTTCAAAAGTATAGCCTAAGATCAGTACAAGGTATTGGGTGACTATGAATCATTGTACCCTAGAGATAATCGTTGTTGTCTCCAGTTGCACCATTCGTGGAAGACGCAAATCACTTTTTGGACAATGTTTAATATGCCTTGATTTCTATATTGAAAAGTTTTTCCATTACTTTCTTCTTTGTTCTTACAAATTAACTCATGATCATTTCCTGCTCCAACACTATGATTCTTGGATACTATGTATCAGAGGGTTAAACGTTACTGGTATCCTACTGTTGAACTAATATTTTTTCTGCATTATATTTATATGTGATCTATTGTTTAAGGAGATATAACCAGAATAATGCATGTAAATCTGCTTACTATACCCCTCACATGCATTATGTAATTAGACTTGAAAATCGGTTTGAATATTGATTTGACTTGACCCAAAGACCATACAGAACCATAGAAGACCTGAGGAAAACCCTGATTACATGTCCTTTTTTGCATATTGAGGACCAAGACACCTTAGACAGTCTGGATGACCCAAAACATAGAACTCTGCACCACCCTGATCACTCGTGCCTCCAGGCGAGTGTTTGTAGTGTGGTACCCCTAGCCCTCGCAAGGCGAGGTGAGTGGTCGCAGGTAGAGAACCCAAAATGAGAAGTTTCTAAAATCCCATTTTTTCTTAGGCTGAGCACTTACGTAACCACGCGAGCGCTTGCATTGTCATGTGAGCGGTTACCTGGGGATACCCCAAGCACTCGCACCTTAGGGGGAGTGCTCGTCAGTGCCTAGTCTCGAAAAAAAATAGGGATTTCTTTGCATTTCTCATGAAATCTTTTAAAAAAGGGTAATTTTGTACAATGACGAGTATATTACCTCATATTGGCCCAAGGGAAAGAGTGATAAGAGAGAATTTAGCTCTCCTTAGCTAAGGTAAGCTTGTTCTTCTTATATCTAGGATAATTTGTAGAGATTGAGGATTGAAGCAAGGACTGATCAATGAAATTGAAATAGGAGAAGGATTATAAATACTGTTGCAAATTAATGTCATTTCCTCCATTATTTTTTGTAGATCCTTATGAATTGATGGAAATTCCTACTTTTGAAATGCTTTTGATTTGTAAACCATGAGAGCCTTTGTCTAGATTGATGATCCTCTAATTGTAAGAGATTCTTATACTAGTTGAATACTATTTCCTTCATCTATATTCACATCTCTTGATAGATCTACTAGTTGAACCATAACAAACTGAACCTCAACTTGGATAGACCAACGCCAAACAAAGTCAAAGGGACACGCCAGTTAAACTAGGTTTAAGGCACCCTGACACGTCAACTACATGAAGACTTAATCTAGATCATGCTAAGCTACATGATCTCTAAAACACACATAGCATAACAGATTTGATTTCAAGTCACGAACGTGATCAACCCAAGATACGCCAGTGGGTTTCACTCCAACGACTCATTGAAGGACAGTAAAAGAAAATTAGATTGTTTCTATCTCAACTTCCCGTGATCCCAGAGATATAAATCCCTAAACTACAGGGATCGAGCCTCATCAACCCAAGATACGCCAATGGGTTTCACTCCAACGACTCATTGAAGGACAGTTAAAGAAAATTAGATTGTTTCTATCGCAACTTCCCGTGATCCTAGAGATTTGAATCTCTAAACTATAGGGATCGAGCCTCATCAAGTTCTATAAGAAGATTTGAACACCTTTCAAAAATTGAGAAAAACAGAGAGGTAACTCAACTAAACCTCATCTTCAAATACTAAAACCCTGCTAACTTAATCATCGGAGGTCATTCGGTAGGTACCACACCGATAAGAAGAAAATGAATCAACTCGAATTGACAATGAGGTGCAATTTTACCATCCATAATATGGCAATGTTTGTGAGAAACATTTGTAGAAACAAGAAATAGCCCCTCAAAGGAAGGTGACTCGAGCTAGTGCTCAGGTTGACCCAGAGCAGTCATCTCAGTAGTAGAACGTTCCCCCCACAGGTTACAATGATTTTGGCACAAATCAAAACTATTCAGGACAAGTTTTGAGAGTAGAGAAAAGAATTCCAACAGGAGCTGGAAAGGTTAACTTTGGAGAATGAGCACCTAAGGGCATGATTTCTAGAAGAAGACCATCATCAACATCAACATGCCTCCTGTTCTCACATTAATAGTAACTAGCAACACAGGGAGAAAGAAGAAAATCCCCCTCCCCTTTAGCAGGGTGAGAAACTGAAAAATGTTTTCAAGGAGGATGTTAAAGGCATGGTTGGTGGATGACTAGAGGGGCTCAATCTAAGGATTGAAACTCTTCGCAACCAAAAAACTTAGCAAATATCTTAGAGCATCATCAAGAACCTTGACAAATCTCCCTTTGGGTAGGACATCCTAGCCCGAACAGTTCCCAAGCGATTCACCATGCCCAAGTTCAACAACTATAATGGACCATCAGACCTAGTAGCACACTTACACCATTACCAGCAAGTGATGACTTTAGAGCAACACAATGGCAACCTGATGTGCACAGTCTTCTCGTCGATTCTTCAAGGAGTAGCTTTGGGATGGTTCTGTAAGCTACCCCCCTCAAGCATTCACAATTATCATCAACTATGCATCACCTTCCTTGACAACTTTGTCCATGGCAGACCCTAGAGGAAAGATGTGGAAACCTTCTTCAACATAAAGAAGGGCACTAAGGATCCATTAAGGGCATACATCTAGAGGTTCCAATACGAGCTTCTCCACACTTAAGGCTATAGTGAAAGAACCACAACTATAGCATTCAAAAGAGGACTTTCGCATACAAGCAAGCTAAACCAATCGCTGACCAAAACCCCTGTAGAGGACATTATGAGCCTTCTAGCTAGAGTGGAAAAGTATGTAAAGCTAGAAGATGAGACACCTCCTCAGGGAGCAAGAGTGATTGATACACCACCAGATTTTTGGTCTAGAATAGTTATAACCAAATATTAGAATAAGGGAAGTTGTAATAAGAAGAGAAAAATGGAGGACAAGTCCGCTCGAGAACTTACACCCCTCAATACACCTATACAAGTCATTTTGCAGTAAATCAAGCACAAACCATACCTTAAATGGCCAGAGCCCATGAAAGAGGACCCAAGCACGAGGGATCAGTCCAAGCATTATGCATACAATAAAGCCAAAGGCCACAAAACTGATGAATGCAAGATCCTTTGGCTTCATATCGAGGATCTCATTAAGTGTGGCTACCCAAAGGCTTACATAACCAATAGGAATCAACACATGGAACAACCCCCTCTAGAAGAAAGGCCCTGCCTAGTGTAGGTGGCTAATACTTAATCACAACAAGTGGCAGACCCTGTCATCCACATCATTCATAGAGGACCTTTAATAGAGTAAGTTACTCGGTCAGCTTTAAAGAGTCATTATCAAAAGATAGCTAAGGTATGCCGAATCTATCACATATCACAATCAATTGAGGTTGTCTCTGAACCACAACTAGAGACTGGTTCGGGGTTGGTCACCTTCTCATATTAGGATCTAGAAGGGTTATATTGTCCACATGATGATGCCCTATTAATATCCCCTAAGATCCCTTATTCGGAGGTTAGAAGAACCATGGTTAACACTAGTAGCTTTGCAAACATACTTTTCTTCCCAACCTTCTGTTAGATGAATCTGAAAAAGTCTGACCTTGACCCTTACTCTATACCCTTGGTTAGGTTCGATGGCTAGCTCACACTAGCCTTGGAAAAAATAAAGCTACTTGTGTCCCTTGGACCAATCACTCTTATGGTGGATTTTTTAGTTGTTGAAGCTTATTTCCCCTACAATGACATCTTAGGCAGGGGATGGACCCATAAGATAAAGGCAGTACCTTCAATTTACCATCCACTCCTTTAGTTTCTGACATTAGAAGGACTAATGGAGGTACGAGGAGATCAGTCCTTGGCTAGGAAGTATTACGCCCTAGCAATGAAAATGGATTAACAACAGGGTCCTATCAACCAATAGCAATTACTTGAGGGCTCCTAAGATACCCACAATCATGCTTGGGGGCCCTAGGCCTCCTTGGCTAAAGAGGTTGAGGAGGTACGGTTTAATCCAGGTTAACCAAAACACGTAACACAAATTGGAGCTCAACAACTTGAGAGTTTCAAATAATAATTGTCTTATTTTCTTAGTGAAAATAGAGACGTGTTTGATCCATCTCATCAGCCAGTCAGATAGAAGCAAAGGAGATTCACCCTAAGACAAAATCTCATCATCAAGGAAGAAATCAAAAAGCTTCTACATGTTGGTTCCATCCGTGAGGTTCTGTACCCGAAATGGTTAGCTAACATAATAATAGTACCGAAGAAGAATGAAAAGTGGCAAGTTTGCATGGATTACTCTGATCTCAATAAGGCATGTCCTAAAGATAGCTTTCCACTCCCAAAGATAGACCAATTGGTCAATGCTGCTGCAGGCCATGAGGTCTTATCATTCATGGACGCTTACTCTGGATACAACAAGATCCTAATGCACCCATTAGATCAAGAGAACACCACATTCATCACTAAGCAAGGACTCTACTACTATCGGGTCATGCCTTTTGACCTAAAAAATGCAAGAACCACTTATCAATGATGGGTCAACAAAATCTTCAAAGATCATATAGGAAAGAGTATGGAGGTTAATGCGGATGTTATACTCATCAAAATCCAGACAAGTGGTGATCATTTTGCTCACCTGAATAAGGCATTTCGGTTACTCAGAAAATATCAGATGAAGCTTAACCCCACGAAATGCACCATTGGAGTATCCTCGGGTAAGTTTGTAGGATATATGGTCACACATAAAGGAATAGAGGCTAACACATCTCAAATCAAAGCCATAGCTGAGATGCCTTCACCAACAAACATCGAAGAAGTCCAAAGACTCACTAGAAGGATTATGGCATTGAGAAGATTCATCTTGAAATCCAGTGACAGATGAAAGCCATTCTTTCAACTCCTAAGAGCAAACAAAAGGTTCAAATAGAATGAATATTGTGAGCAAGACTTCCAAGAGTTGAAGCAATATCTTAGCAACCCGCCAATGCTATCAAAGCCCTAACTACGGGAAGAGCTCCTACTTTACATTTCCATTTCATCGATGGTAGTCAGTGCGGTTTTGATACATGAAGAATAGGGCCAAAAGCACATCTATTACACCAACAAGACACTTATTGATATAGAAACATGCTATAGGCATGTGGAGAAAGCTACATTGGCCTTGGTAAGTGCCTCACAAAAGCTATGTCCATATTTCCAAGCGCACACCATCAAGGTTATCACCAACCTCCTAGTGAGGACCACTTTCTCAAAGATGAAACTCTCTGGGAGACTTACTAAATGGGTCATGGAACTTGAAGAGTATGACATCTGCTACCATCCACAAACGGCCAAAAAAACACAAGTTCTTGTAGACGTCCATGCATAATTTTTACCATAACCCTTGGATCAACTCACAACCAAGGAGCAATCCTCACAGTTGACTTGGAAGCTTTTCCTCAACAAAGCCTCCAATTTAAGGCGAGTTGGAGCTGGGGTAGTGTTCATCACACTGGAGCAAGCCATAATGATAACTTTTCAGGCATTAAACAATGAAGCAGAATATGAAGCCCTACTCATAGGCCTCCAACTAGCTTACCACTTTCGTGTAAAAAGCCTGATCATGCACAATGATTCATAGTTAGTGATCAAGCAAACTGAAGGATAGTTCAAAACCAAGGATCCAAGAATGGCATCTTACTTTAAAGAAATTCATGTAGAACTGAAGAAATGTCATCATGTGCAGCTGTAGTGACTTCCCTAGGAACAAAACACTCATGCAAATGCATTTGTTAACCTTACTTCACTTGAAGTAAAGGCAACACACAATATCCAAGTGCTACATCTCTCAGAGCCAAGCATTACGTAATCCCAATAAGTCAACCATGTTTGGCAAGTTGATCCTAAGACTACTTGGATGGACCTTATCATCCAATATCTACAACATGGAATGTTACCCAGTGGGCACAAAGAATCTAGGAAGCTACTCTAAAAGGCAACAAGGTACATACTCATTTATAACCAACTTTATAGAAAATCTTATCTCGACCCTTATCTAAGATGTTTAGGACTCGATCAAGCCCATCTCATTCTCACTAAGATTCATGAGGGAGAGTATGGAAATCATGTGGGATGAAGATATCTAGCCCACAAAGCTATGGCCCAAGGGTACTATTGGCCCTACATGCAGAAAAATGCCAGTCACCAACCCTAAGCCCTTCGTATAATGGGGACTTGACATAGTCGTCCCTCTACCAACTACCCTAGGGTAGAGGCGATATCTCTTGGTAGCCACAAATTACTTCTCTAAATGGATAGAAGTTGAAGCCTATGCCAAAATAAGAGAAATAAAGCTTAAAAACTTCATTTGGAAGCACATAATGTACATATTCGAGATTCCAAAGGTATTGGTAACTAACAATGGGCAACTGTTCGATGGCACACAATTCAGAAGCTTTTGTGAAGAATACAAGATAATTAACCAATATCCGGCTCCAAGATACCCTCAAGCAAATGGCCAAGTAGAGGCATCCAATAAAACAATATTAGATTGCCTCAAAAAACGCTTGGACACCTCTAAGGGAAGATGGGTCGAATAACTATTGGGAGTATTATGGGCCTATTGCACCACTAAGAGGCAGCCCACTAGTGAAACCCCTTTCTCTTTGACATATGGTATGGAAGCAATTATACCAACCAAGATCCAAGAACCAACGCTACGAACAGTAATGGCAACTACACCAAGTAATAAACAACAATTAGCTCTATGTCTAGACTTATTGGAAGAGAAAAGGGAAAAGTTCTAAGTCAAGATTATGGCCTACCATCAGAAGCTTAAATGATTTTATAACCAAAAAGTCAAAAAGAAGGAATTCAAAGAAGAACTAGTCCTCAAAAGTGTCTTTGAGAACACCAAAGAGTCGGGTCAAGGAAAAATGGGCCCAAATTGGGAAGGGGCCTACCTGATCCAAGAAAAAGGAAACTTAAGGGCATACCGACTTCAAGATTTGGATGGAAGGAACCTCCGCAGGCTATGGAATACAATACATTTGAGAAAGTATCATCAATAAAGTATTGATTTCTTTCATCTACAACTTTATCTTTTTTAGTAAAAGATTAAAATTAGGGTACAATGCCTCAAAAACAACTAAGGTTAGGTTAACAGGCTCTAGTATGGTTGGAGCAAAAGTCCTATAATTGATTCTCTAGAAGCAACCCAAAAGTCCCTTATGGGTTAGGCTAATAGGCTCTAGTCTGGTTGGAGCAAAAGTCCTAGAAT
>JAOXJP010105357.1:0-14264 GCA_025762735.1 Platanus orientalis | reverse complement strand
TGATGAGCAATTATTTGCAATCTCCCTTGCACCTTGGTATGCCGACATTGCTAACTATCTTGTTACGGGTAATCTTCGGACTCATTAGACCCAACAAGATAGGAAGAAATTTTTAATTGAGGTGACATAATTTTTTTTTTGGGATGAACCATACTTATTCAAATATTGCCCAGACCAGATCATTAGGAGATGTGTGCCTAATGATGAACACACTAGTATCATCTCCTTTTGTCATTCTGAAGCATGTGGTGGTCATTTTTCGGCTAATAAAACTACTGCGAAAATCTTGCAATGTGGTTTCTATTGGCTTACCCTATTCAAGAACGCCCATGAGTTTTACAAGGTCTGCGAGCCATGTCAAAAGTTGGGTGCAATATCCTGTAGAAATATGATGGCCTTGAATCCGATTATGATCATTAAGATATTGGACTATTGGGGTATTGATTTCATGGGACCGATTCCACCCTCTTTTGGGTATTCATATATCTTAGTGGTCATTGATTATGTGTCCAAATGGATGGAGGCAATTCCCTATAGAACAAATGATCATAAGATTTTTTTGAAATTCCTAAAGGAAAATGTCCTATCCAGATTTGGGACACCTCAAGTCATAATTAGTGATGGAGGTACACACTTCTGTAATAGGCCCTCTGAAGCCTTAATGCAAAAATATGGGATCACCCATAAAATCGCTACCCTTATCACCCACAAATAGTAGGCAAGTCGAAGTATCTAATCAGGAGATGAAACGCATCTTGGAAAGGACAGTTAGACTAGATTGCAAAGATTGGTCACTTCAACTGACTGATGCACTTTGGACTTACTGTATTACGTATGAAAACCCGATAGGTATGTCCTCCTACTAACTAGTCTTCGGGAGGGCTTGTCACTTACCTGTGGAGTTGGAACACAGAGTTTATTGGGCCATTAAGAAATTCAATTTTGACATTGACAAAGCTAGCTCGTTGTAAAAGCTCTAACTGAATGAGTTGGAAGAAATCCAGAATGATGCATATGAAAATTTTTGGATTTCTAAGGAACGGATAAAGAGTAGGCTTGACAAGCACATCATTAGAAATCCTTTGAGCCAATGCAGAAAGTCCCCTTTTACAATTTGAGGCTCTATTTGTTTCTTGGAAAATTAAAATCTAGGTGGACCAGTCCCTTCTTCGTTAGAACTGTCTATCCTTATGAGATCATCGAGATTAAAAATCCTAAGAATGGGTCAATCTTTAAAGTTAATGGACAATGTCTTAAACCCTTCTTAGAGCACTTCACCTCAGAGGAGGAGTCTACCCCTTTGGAAGATCCTGTTGAGTAGGATTGATCTCTACTGCTAGATATCTTCATTGCATAGGTTAGTGTATATTAGTTTAGTTGTTTATGTTTTCTTGGATTTTGCATCTTTTTAGCTTTCCTTATTTTGTTTATAAACATTGGGAGCAATACTTCTACACGCACTCAAGTTTAGGTGAATTCTAACCGCTCCCTTTTACTGTTCTCATCATTTTCATGCATGCAATCACTTTACACATTGAGGACAATGTATCATTTAGGTTAGGGGGTGGAAATCCGTTGGATTTTGAGAAGTATTTTTGGCCTTACTTTTTGTGGATCGGTCCGAGAGCTAAAATCATAATTTTTAAAAAATCTACGGCTCAGATATCTTGACCATTTTAATTAGGGTTTGTACTCAACATTAACATCTATACAAGAGTCTTTGAATTCTAAGAACTTCACCGATTGAAAAGAAAGTGTGAAAGAAAACCCTAGTGCTCTATCTTGTTTCAAGGAAGTGTTGGCTTGATCAATACTAGTATACTATCTACTAAGCTTGAGGATTTTTCAATCACATCTCTAACTTTTCTTCAATCAAATATTCAAGGAGGAGGTTTTGATCTAGGTAGCCATACCTATCAATTGTATCAAAAAGCTCCGAGAACTAGTGTAACAACCCAAATTTACGAGTCATGGTTCAAGCCCAAATCCAAATCTGTGACAATGTGACACGCCTCAATCCTGTACCCTGTAGCAAAAAGTTCTTGTGTTCGAAGTGTGGCACCCCTTTCTCCTGTTCACTTCACTTTTGGTATAAATTAATTTATTTTCTCTCATCCAAATAAGTCCATTTACTCAACTCATTACAACGGAATAATACTAACAGTAAAATAAAGTGAAGTACAGTGGAACTATATACATGTCATGACCAAAATATGTAGTAATCCAAAATAAAGGGTCTCAACATGCCCATAACAATATATACATCCTTACCTAAATGGGCATATCCAAAGTATTAGAAGAAATACATCATATGTCCAATAGGTAAACTAAAGACTTAAAAGTAAAACATCATATCATCAGGCTTGAATGCCCATCCAACATCTCATATCATCACATCACCAACGGCTCCTAAAGTACCCTATCCTTTGTATCTCCATCTATAAGGTGGTGTCAATTGGCATAAGCTTAACGGGCTTAGTGAAATGGTACATAGTTTATGCCACACAAAGGAGGGAAACGATAATCATAGTAAATATGATGAATCAAGATAAAGTAAGGAATCAAAGTGTGTATGCGAGTGCAATGAATATATCATACATGTATCCTTATTAAGATTGGATATATGCCATAATATGTTAACCCATAAGGGTCTCTGTCAAATACTAAAACTATATGTAAGTGAACCTATGTTGGGTTTTCAACAAAACAAAACATGTAACCCATGTAAGGGTCTTCAAAAAAATATATCATATAAAAATTTCTCACAAATGAGCTTCTTGCCGCGAATGGTTAACCTACTAAGGGGTCTCCAAGGTCATAAGACTAATGGGCACAATGACCGTCTTCACCTATTGATGTGAACTGATGATTGGGTACTTGAGGGCCATAAAGGCCAACCCACATAGGGATCTCCAGGCCTAATGAGGGGTAACCCACATAAAGGGTCTCTGGAGCTAGGTCTAGCCAACCTATATAAGGGTCTCCAGGGTTATAAAGACCACATATAATGAATCTCTAGGAAACTAGTACCCCTTGACCTATTGATGTGACCCGACAGCAGAGTACTTGAGGGTCACAAGGACCGACTCACTTAGGGGTCTTCGGGCTTAAAATGGCATGCTCCTACTCAAGGGTATCATAAGAAATCCTCATGTTCGAAACTGAATGCCAAAACCATGCTTATGTAAAGTAAAGTAACTACTATATAAGTATGCCATTTAAAAATATCCATATGTTCTATCTCATAAAGAGACCAAAATTAACTAGATAATTCATGTGTAAGGGACCAATACCTATATGCAAAGGAGATGTTTAACCCAACTCTAAGGAAATATAGGATGCTCATGGAAGTACAATCTTTTCATACCAAATGCCATCCATCATAAAAACCAAAGAGCTCAAATGTTTCAAAACTTATTCGAAACCCCAAATAAGACACCTCATGAAAATATTGAAAGTAAACCATGCCTAAGGCAATATTTTTGTGTCTAAAAGCTACCAATTCATGCAAAGGCTAATGTAGAACACTGAATTGCAGGATTTTAACATGAGAATCAATAGAATTACGCAAATCAACATGTGTTAATATAAAGTAAAGGAAATCCATCAAAGTGAGCAAGAGGCTCATGCAAAAAGTCCAAAGACATCCAAGAAACATGTAAATCATAAAGAATAAATCACATGGCATTTCAACAAATAGGTAGAGCACAGGAAATTAGGAATTCCAAAGGGAAATCAAAGAGGTAAGCCTAGATACACCACATAGAACCTTTTAAATCATCCAAATCATATGAATCCAACCCCAAAACTTTTCTAAATAGAGTAGAGATCATCAAGCTCACCTACAAGATACTAAAATCATACCAATATCTCCATAATCCAAGAACTCATAGAAATAGAGTAGTACAATCTTCTTAACATGCTCAAATCAAATGAAGTAGAATCCAACTCAAGGATATCAACATTCACAAGAGGAATAGATTTAAATCCACCAATCAAAGCCATAAATCATTGAAACATGGAATGAAAATAACACTTTTATGAACATAATAATGAAAAAGTGAGCATACACTGAATATCTAATCACGAATAGCTCAAACATTCAATGCTCCAAGGAATCGTCTTCTAAGACTCCTTTATCTTTGTAAATCCTTCTTTTTTCTATGAGTAAACAAGACATTTCATGGTTAGAAACCATAAAACAAGTAAGAAATAATAAATCATACCTAGTTTAGGCTAGATTTAGGTTTTAGCAACTTACTAATACTTAGAGAAGGTGAATCTTCTCTTTCTTCTCCCAAGCCTCCCAATTCTTTCTCACTCTTCCTCTTTATGTTCTAAATGGTCTAATGGACCTAAATAAGGTCTAATAAGATTTAAAATATGTCTAAAATAATATTTCACTCGTGTGGAGGTCAAATGAGGTCATGACACGTTATTCCATACATGTTCACAATCTTTCTTGAAATTCAAGTCATGACTAGTTAGGAGATGTATAATCAGTCACACATCTTGTGATTGGTCACGGGTTCTGCAGAATCATTCTGATCAAAACACAAATGATTTGACTTGTGTTTGTGATTAGTGAGGACCTCATGATCGGTCACACTCATGACCAGTCTAAGATCTTGTGATTGGTCACACTGTAGTTTTTTCTGAATTTTCTGATTCTTCACTTTGGGATTTCCAAAGTCTAACCTAAATGGTCCAAGGGTAATCTAATCCACTCTAATTTATGTTTACGTCTCTTAACGAATACCAAGGGTTCAATTTAGACACATGGTGACGGGTCGGGATTCTCTAAACTTGCCTAATATAGGCATGGGGTGTTACATCTAGATCTCTCAAGGTAATTTTTATTAACTAGTTTTTGCATATGATCTCATAGCCATATCCATTATATTAGAAGCTTTAACAACTTGGCCCTGATCTTAATTGAGTTACATCTGCCTTCAAGAGGCATTTATTGTGATCAACATACTCACATTTGACTATTTTAAAGAGACTTAAATAATTTCTATGAATATAGTCAAAATTTCATGCTAAAGAGGCATTAATTTTATCACTCTTCATTTAATCATATTGTGCTTCTGCTAGAGACACCGAAAGTGAACTTATCCCTTGTCGGAGACACTGGGGGAAGTAAGCACGTTTGTTGGAGACACCTAATGTGGGTAATGTTGTTAAGGTTTTTTTTTATTTAAAATTTTCCTTGTAACCTCAGAGATTCATTAATAAAATTTATATGTTCAATGAGGAGCTTTTTTATAGTGGACGTAGGCCTCGGAGTGACCAAACCACTTTAAACTTTGTTTCTTATGTGTTGTTGGATTTATTTCATTAGTTGCTTGATTGTATAATTGCAATAATTGCTAATTCCTATAAGCATACATCAAATCTGATATCTGTCTTAAGCATTTCAATCAAAATGTTGAGACAAATAAATTTGAGTGAAAAGAAGCCTAGGCTCCTTAGGATTACACATTACTAAAATAAAACATGGATAACTCTATACATAATTAGAAAGGGGGTAGATAAAATATAGGTATTTAAATTAAGAAAATTAATATTGAAAATTGAGACCAATCCTATGCACCCCCTCTAGGATTAACTTCAATATAGACCAGAAATTTCAATTGGTATAAGAGCGGGTTTCTCATTAAAGGGCTTAACATCCCAAGCTTGATTCTTAAATTGTTCTTTTAGATCTATGGCTTCCAAGGATAAAGGTTATGCTACAAACCGACTACCATATTTTGATGGTATGAACTAAATATATTGGAAGACTTGTAAAAGCATCTTCCTTAGATCCTTGGACATAAGGGTTTTGTCCTCCATCGAAACTTGATACACTAAACCTAAGGATAAAGCTAAGAAGGATTGGGATGCTATTGAAAAGAGTGCATTACCACAAATTTTAAGGCACTAAATGCAATTATTTGTGTAAGTAGTCCAAATGAATTTAGGAGAATCTCTAGTATACAAACAACTAAGGAGGTATTGGACCTCCTTGCGGTGACCCTTGAGGGAACAAATACAGTGAAACAATCAAAGCTTTAATTTTGAGTCCCTGTGGATGGAAGAAGATGAGTAATTCATCGACTCCCATACAAAACTCCAAGATATCGTTCACTCAATGAGAGGTCTTGGAGAAGAGGTTAAGGACTCCAAAATATTAAGAAAAATACTTAGATCTCTACCTAAAAGATTTTCCCCTAAAGTAACAGCCATAGAAGAATTTTAGGACCTTGAAAAAAATGAAACTATAAGAGATGATTGGATCGATTCAAACTTTTGAATTAAAACTAAGACTTACTAAGAAAAAAAGTGTAGCTCTAAAGGTTGATGACCCATTTAACCCCGATGAATATTCCAATGAGAAATTTACATTAGTTGCCTAGAAATTAAAAAATAAATCTTTTAAAAAAATGCAAGGTACTTTAGGAAAGAAGCAACCTCCCAAAAGACCAAATCTAAATTCTAGGAGGAAATATTTTTCTAACAAGGAGCCCATTTTCTATGAGTGTAAGGGTCATGGTCACTTTACTCTAGATTGTGCAAACAAGCAAAAGAAAAAGATGACAAAAAATAAGGCCATGGTGGATACTTGGGACAACGACTCAGATGTTGAATCTCAAAGCAGTGAAGATGAGTCTTCACATGAGGTTAGAGCCTTTGTTGCACTCACTGAGGGAATACCCAAGGGTTCCCTAAGTGATTGTGAGGAAGAGGATGATGAATGTGAGGATGACCTACAAGAAACTTTTGAAAAGTTGTACATTCAAAGCTTAGAATTGGCTATGGTCAATAAGAAGCTTAGAAAAGAGAATAAGGAGTTGATTGAAAAGTCAAATTCTTTGGAAATTTTGCTCTCCCAAATGCAACAGAACTCCTCCAATAAGCTTGGAAATGAAAATTTATCCAAGGAAGATTCAAATATTTTAAAAATAAATGAAGAGCTAAATGATAAGGTTATCTACCTTGAAATGAAACTGAATCAGTTGAATATTGTATTATTTCATGATTAGGAAAATAAAAAGAAACTAGATCTTACATGTTCAAAATTGAATAAAAGAGTAATTGAATTATTTAATCAAGTAAAAGATCTAAAGGAACATAAAAGAAAATCACTAAATCTCCCTGCTTAAAGGAATGAAAAATTCAAACGAATGTTGGCTTAGGGCAGAGAGAATGGGGACAAAAGGGGTTTAGAATATGAATCCGATGATTCCATGTCCAATCACCTACCTATGCCAAAGGTGCTAAGATGGCTATTGTGAAAGGCAAAGAGAAGACTATCTCTCAAGAACTAGACCCTAGACCTTTGAAGGCATATACTAGTGTAAGACCTAAGTATGTTGAAAAAGGTAAAGCTATTTAAGAGGCTTCAACCTCTAGACAACCAACTTATTCTTTTAAAGACAAGGTTTTTGTTTAAATGGGAAGAAGGGCTGAGTCTAGGAAACCCCAACAATATGTCTCTACCTCAAAGATTTCTCAAGTATTGTGGAATGAATGGACACATAAAATTTGAGTGTAAAAAGAGACAAAATGACATGAAATATCAAAAATTTCAAGAAATTAAGAGAAAGGAAAATGAGAAAAAGGAATTACTTTCAAAAAATTGAAAATGCTAATTTAGAACATAAAAAGAAAATGGACCAATTAAAAGGAAAGAAGACCAAACAAGTATGGTTCAAGAAAACCTGGGTCAAGAAGGATGATTTCAAGTGCCTTGTGATTCACACTACTCTTAAAGCAGGAAACATGTCAAGATGGTATCTTGATAGCGGGTGCTCTAAGAACATAACTGTACCCGCTTACACACACTTAGTAGGATTTAAATGCATATTTAATGACTTATAAATGTGATCAAATTTGTAAAAATTTAGAAAGAATTAATGAGAAAACTAGAAGCCATTAGAAATATCTTAAAGTCTAGTTTCCAACAAAATAAACGGTGAGTAAATAAGAATTTTCTAGAGAAAGTTATGAATGTTTTAGCACAAGGAGGAAACAAATTGAAGAATTGAGCCAAGACTGAATGATCGGGGTAGGTAGGCTTGGTCAATCGGGGGGGGGGGAAGCTCCATCGATTGCAGTGGGGTAGCTTGATCGATATTGAATTTGGTTTTTTTGGTGTTCTCATCGGAACATGCAGCAGCTCAATGATCCCTCTGATCGATCAAGTAGTCGCGATTAGTTTCAAAACTTTGCGATTTTTATGGATTTTCAACTTGAAAGTTTCCAAATCAGTGTGAGACTGTTCTAAGGTCTATATAAGTGATATAACTTAACCTAATTCGACCTAGAAATGCAAAGAACAATGGAAAATAGGAAGACCAAAGAGAAAGCTAGGGTTTGGAAGAAAATTTGTGAGTTTGGAAGAGGAAGAGGTTGAAGAATTAAAAGAAGTTTAGGAATATGATTTTCTGGAGTAAGAGGCAAGTAAACACATAAAGTTTATATGCTTTTACTCTTATTTAAGTTCTTAGCAAATCTTTGATAGAGATTGAAGTTTTTGAATTGATTCTCCATGTTTTAACCCCAGATATCTTAGAAAATATATGTCTTTGGCTAATGAGCTTATAGCTTAAAAGTTTTGCAAGTTTTTACAAGTTCCTCCATGTAGGAACATGTTTTAAACTTAAGAAAAGATTACTACTTTTGATTATGTTTATAAGATGATCACTAATATTTTCCTAAAGTTTTGATTAAGGATTATTAGGCATATACAATTCTCAGCAAGCATAAGTATTGTCTATGATTACCCATGATTTTTAAAGAAAAAACATTCTTAGTTTGTGCTTAGATTGAGTCAAACAATTTCATGTTTTTTTAATTCTTTAATCATGAGTTTAATATGAAATTTTATGAAAATAAGATTATGAATTTTGAAAACAGAAAATGAGTTTTGAAAAGTTAAGTTTATTTAGAAAAGAATCATGCATTTATAGATATAATGTTATGCTATGGAATATGCCATGCTTAGTTATGTAAAGTTTTGTTTGAAGCCTTCATTAGCTTAATTTTATAAGTAGTGCAACATGTTAAGTTTTGGTTTATGTTAGTGTATGAGATTATTTCTATAAGTAGAATAAATCATATGATTGTTTTGTAAGTTTGATAAAAAGTTTAGTGTAAAGAATTATTATTATTTATATTTTGAAGATAAGTAAGAAGTTATATGAGTCATGTAGTTTATGAATGATTCAGAGACCTTAATTGTTATATGTGAGGAAGTTTATGGTTTATTATTTTGGAGACCCATTATGGTTTATTATTTTTTCAGAGACCCATTGTGGTTTATTATTTTGGAGACCTATTGTGGTTTAGTTTTTTTTGGAGATCCCTTATGAATTATATGTTTAGAGATCCCTTGTTGGTTATTTGTTTTGAAGGCCTTAGTGGTTAAATGAAAGACACTCATACTGGTTATTTTTAAAGACCTACTAAGAGGTTTTGTATCTGAGACAGATGGTTCAAAGACCTACTCACAGGTTTTGTACGTGAGAACCATTCGAAGACCTACTTATAGGTTTTATTTGTGAGATAACCACTATGTGTTGAAAGTCTCTAACCTAAAAGAGTGTTTGTTTTGAGAAATACGTTGAAGACTTTGGATGAGTCCTATGTCATGAAAGTTTCTTAACCTAGGAGTGTCCAATTTGAGAATAGATCGTAGACTCTAGATGAGTTGAATAAGAATAATGATAGATGATTGTATTCAAAGATCATTAGATGGTTATGATTAAGTGAATATTAATGTTTTTGAGATCCTAGGAGGATTATATGTGAAAGAAGTGTTAGGATTTTAGAAGTTCATAAGTAAAGTTTTATATTAATAAGGTAAGCCTTTCTATGATAAGTATAAGTAGAAGTTCTATTTGTGAAAGTAAAAGCATAAAATGAGTATAAAGATAAGATAATTTTTGGTTTTAAAGCCTTTGCATAAGTCAAGTTTTGAAATCTGCATAAAAGAGTTCTTAACATGTTTTAGAAATCTTTGTTCAGTTATATTTTAGTAAAGACTTTGAAAATATTCATGCTAAGCCTTGATTCATATTCTGTTATAGCCTTTATGTTATTACCTACAAGCCGTGAAACTCACCTTTACATAATATTTTTCAGATTGACATATTGTTAGCAGGTGACGCTATAGGGTTTATGATGATGCGATGAGACATGAAGACTTATTAGAAGATTTATTGTTATTCAATTTTTAGACATTTAAAATTAGCTTAGTTTGTTATTTTTAGTTATTTGGTTAGACATCATTTATTTTTAATTTATGTTTGTGGACCTATGTAGTGGGATGTGTCTAGTTGATGAGACATAATAATTGATTTTGATTTAGTGATGAGAAGTTTATTTAGAAGGATTAAAGTTATTTGAAAGGATTTTATTAGTAACGATTAGATTCCTTCTACTATGATGTTAACTATTTTAAAGTTAGATTTTGATGCACGTGGTAATGGCTTTAATTAGAAGATTATATTTCATTCCATTTATGAATGACAATAAATGATCTAATTAAATATAAATATTTAATAGGAAAAAAAGATAAATTTTAAGGACCCTTTTATATTATTCGCTGCAAAAGGTCTTGAGTAAGAGAAAGTTAAAAAGAGTGTTAAGAAATTAACACTTCGGAGTCTTGTCTAGGGTTGGGATTTTGGGGCATTTCATACCACTAGGTCATAAATTGTAGCTAAGGCTACTAATATTTTAATAGTTGTTATTCTAGCTACTGGAGCATAAGTAACAAAATAATCTACTTCTTCCTTTTGAAGCCTTTGACCACTAACCTAGTTTTAAAATTTTCTATTGATTCACCCTCTCTTCTTTTCCTTTTAAATATTTATTTACAACATATTGGTTTACATCCTAGAGGTAGATCAACTAATTTCCATGTTTCATTTTCCATGATGAAATTTATTTAATCATTTATTGCTTCTTTCCAAAATGAAGCATCTTTAGAACGCATGGCTTCTTTAAATGTTTTAGTATACTCATATATATCTATTAACATTATTGATTTTATGATATCATTTTTATTACCTTTTACTAGGTGTAGGTAAAGATATTTTTTTTTTTCAAAATTACAGGATGTTTCTCTTTTCCATTTACTTCTATTTTTTTTTTTACTTTTAAGAACTTTAGGTACACAAGGTACATGAGCTTCCTTGTAAGTGAAACTATTCTAAAAAAAATTACTGTATCTCTTAATCTAATGATTAAATATTTATTAATTGTATCTTTGCTTTTTAAGGTTAGAAACGACATGCTTTACTATTTAATGCATATCCTATAGAAATACTTTCAATTGTTTCATCTCCTAATTTGTGTATTTTAAGATTTGTTAATCTTACTAAAACTCTACACCCCCACACTTTAAGATAATCTATGTTGGGCTTATATTTCTTTCAAAGTTCATAAGGTATTACTTTTGTGTCTTTACAAGGAATTTTATTTAAAATATAATAGGCTATAAGTAAGGCTTCTCCCCAATAACTATAAGATAATCCAAACTTATTAACATAGTATTTACCATTTTTATTAAGGTTCGATTTTTTCCTTTCCGCTATTCCATTTTATTGGGGGTGTATATGAGGCTGTCATTTGGTAAATTATACATTTTTTTTTCACAATAATTAGTAAACTCTTTTGATGTGAATTCACCCCCTCTATCTAATTTAAATATTTTAATTCTTGTTTCTAATTGATTTTCTATTTTATTTTTGTAGATTTCTTATCTACTCAATGTCTCATCTTTGGTTTTTATTAAGTAAATATAAGTGTATATAGAGTAATCATCTATAAAAGTATTGAAGTATCTTTTACCTCCTCTAGTTGCTAATTCACTTAATTCACACATGTTAGTGTATTAGTGCTAATAACTCCGTATTTCTTTTTTACATTGTGAAATGGTTTTATAATAATCTTTAATTTTATACATGTAACACTCTACACAGGTTTGCACATATCTTGCACACATGTCATATTTATACTATACATGCAGTATATTTATGTTCCACACACACTTAAAACTATTAAATGCACATGTACTAAATTTGTAAATTAGCACAAATTTAGAGCAACATAAACAAAAATATAGGAAGAATCTATGAGCAAACATTATGTCATTGCATAGGCACAGAAGTCTAGGGTCCAACAAAACAAATGGTGAGCAAAATGGACCCCAAACAAAGAAGTTATATGGGTTTTAGTGAGCAGAGGTTAAACAAAAAAAAGTTTTGATAAAGTCTAACATATTTGATTATTTTAGAAGTTTGAGATTAAGTTTATTTGATTATTTATAGGAAAGATCCTGCCTCGTAGGATCCCCGTTTTTGTTGATTAGGTTGAGGCTGACCAAAATGGAGCATTTAGAGCTATTAGGGAATTAGCTGATGTAGTGCAATGCCATGTGATTGCAAGGAACAAGAACATTGAGCATGAGACTAGTGCTTTAGAGTAGTGTAAGAGGATGGGGCTTGCTAAGTTTAAAGGCTCTTCGGATCCATCGGAAGCGGAAGCATGGTAGATGTAGTTAGAGAAAATATTCGATGTGATTGGTTGCATTGAGGTTTAGAAGGCCTCTTTTGCATTCTTTATGCTAAAAGGAGAAGCTGAACACTGGTCGAGAGCCACTAGAGAGACTCTACTGTTAGAAGAAAGTGAACCACTCACTTTGGGCAGTTTTCTTAGAGCTTTCCATAACTACTACTTTCCACATAGAGTTCATGATGCTAAGGAGATGGAGTTCATGGAACTCGTACAGGGAAACATAACGGTCTTATAGTATAAGTCAAAATTCATGGAATTGTCTAAGTTTTCTCATCACATATAAGATGATGAATGTAAGGTCATGAAATTTTATAGGGGTTTATGCCCAAATATCTATGCATGCATGGCTACCCTATAATTGAGAACTTTTGCTGATGTAGTTGAGATCGCCATGGTTGTAGAAAGGGAACGTCAAGAGACTTAGTATGTTCAAGATCAGGGAAGGAACCATCCTATTTAGGATGGATTCAAAAGGGCAAGTGATAATGCTAAGACTTTCATGAAGGTAGTGTTGAGACCAGGACCTAGCCAGACAGGGTTGCTTGTCTGAAATATGGAAAACTTCATATAGGTGTTTTCCATCTTGAATCATAAGCATGTTTTAGATCCAAAAAGATAGGTCACATGATTAGAGGTTACCTTATGATAAAGAATGATCAGATGACCAAGCCTACTAATGGGAAGCTGAGACCAAAGATATAAGGGCGATTCTATGCAGTTACTAAAAAGGATGCGGAAGAGTCCAACACTATGGTAACATGTACTCTTCATTTATTTTCACATGATGTTAGAGTACTTGTTGATCCTGGATCTATACACTAATTTATGTCTACTAGACTTGTGACACTTATTGATGCTACACCAGAACTATTAGAGTATGATCTAGTTATATCTACTCTACTTGACAGGACTATGTTTGCAGTGCAAGTCTATAAGTCATGTGTAGTCAGGATAGGGGAAGTTGAGTTGTTAACAAACTTGATTCTATTAGTCCTACAAGACTTTGATGTTATCTTAGACATAGATTGGTTAACCACTCACCATGCTAAGGTGGATTGTTATAGCAAAGAGGTGACCATTAGTATCCCCAATCAGCCCAAGTTTATATTCAAGGGAATACAGAGTTTTCCTAAGATTATTTCTACTATGCGGGCATAAAGGTTATTGTAGAAAGTTGGGCTAGGGTACCTAGCTTATATTATTGATGACCAGAACGATGGAGTGTAGATTGGAGACATAACCATTGTTAGAGATTTAAGTGATGTATTTCTTGATGAACTTTCTAGTTTACCTTCAAACAAGGAGATTAAGTTTGCAATTGAGTTAGTAGAAGGCACTAAGCCTATTTCTATGGCACCATGTCAGATGGCGCCAACTAAATTAAAGGAGCTTAAAGTGAAGTTACATGACCTGATTGATAGAGGCTTTGTCTTCCCTAGTGTTTCACCATGGGGAGTACCTGTTTTGTTTATGAAGAAGAATGATTGAACCATGAAATTATGCATTGATTACAGACAATTAAACAAGGTGATAATAAAAAACAAGTATTTATTGCCAATGATTGATGATCTTTTTTATCAACTCCAAGGTGCCAAGGTCTTTTCCAAGATTAACCTTAGATTTAGACCATCAGCTTCGAATTAAGAATGATGATATACCTAAGACTGCCTTTTGTATAATGTATAGACATTATG
>JAOXJP010105346.1:0-14264 GCA_025762735.1 Platanus orientalis | reverse complement strand
GGGTCGGATCAATCCGCACTTAGCGGATCGATCCGCTACTTAGTAGATCAATCTGACATAACCGGATCGATCCAAAATTGTAGACATTCAAAAAATATAATAGATCAACATTTGCGATTTTTTTACCGTTGGGGTAAATGTCATATCAAGGGTGCACGACTGTGCTTGTCCCTTATAAATATGAGAGAAACTCAAGAGAGCTCTCAAACACACAAGAACACATTCAAAACCAAAGTGAAGAAATCTTTGAGAGAAAAAGAAAGGCATTTACATCTCCCAACTATCAAAAGCTCCATTTATGTGCATCTATTGAAGATCAAGGAGCCATTCAAGTGCTTCCCCAACACTCTATAATTGAAGAACAAGAAGAGGGAAGCAAGGGGAATGGTTTATTTTCAAGTAAACTCTTGTGAGAAGCTTCAAGAAGCAAGATGCACTCTTGGTAGCTTGGTGGAACCGATTGGCATACAAGCTCAACAAAGGAGCAACCACCTATATATGCATCAAGCAATATATCAACCTTTTGAGGTAACTTGTATTGAAATTTGTCCATATTGAGACCTTAGCACTGGCTGGAGACATCGGGTGTAGACCACACTCGCCAGAGACACCGGGTGTAGACCTTAACACTATTGTCAGAGACGCCGGTAGTGTAGACCGTACCAACCTGACACACCGGGTATAGACCTCTCCCATCGAAGACACTGAGAGTAGAGATTGCTATACAAATATATAGGTTTTGTGATTTTAACCTTAATTGTAATGCAATTCAATCTAAATAAAATTTATTAGCTCGGTTGGGAGCTTTGAAAGTGGATGTAGGCCCGAGTGCCGAACCACTATAAACATTATGTTATGTGTATGATTGTGTGTGAATTACCTCTTCTCTTTATATTTACATGGCATGTTTATTGTTTCATATATGATATTTCATTTGCAATTAAGTGAAAACATAAAGTAATTGAAAGATCAATATCACAAATTGCCATTGCATTGCACTTGAATTTATAATAATTGAAGCATACATATAAGTGCACTAAAATTCCAAGTATTATAATAAACATCTTAAATTGAAATTTTAACTGGGGGTAAATTAAAAAGAATTTTTAAATATCCTATTCACCCCCTCTAGGATAAAAACTCGAACTCTCAATTGGTATCAGAGCAAGGCTGCTCATAAACGGTCTAACCACCGGAGTGGAATGATCAAAATTCCTAGAGAAAGTCCTGGAAGTACCCTAGAAAACTTTAAAATGTCTAGGAAGGAAGGTTGGTCAATTTCTACTCCTCCCTACTTTGATGGGATGGAGTACATTTATTGGAAAACTCGAATGATAATTTTCCTAAAATCTCTGGGCCATCAAGTTTGAGGCTCAGTAGTGAAAGGCTACACTAAACCCTTCACTCGTCCAAGTGAGTGCGTAGAGTTTGAAGTGGAAGCTTATGAAACAAACCATAAAGCTCTAAGTCTTGTACATCATGCTTTAAGCCTCGATGACCTATGTAAGTTAGGTGATCTAAGGACCGCTAAATAAGTATGAGAGTTCCTTGAGAAGACCTATGGGGGTGTCTCAAGTTCATCAAATGATGAAAGCTCACTTAGTGAGCAAAACCGTTTACCAGGGTCCAAAGCTCACTTTACAATATTAACTTGAACAAGGATGGATCATTCACAACTTGAATGATGATCCCTTCACTTTTATTGGATGTCTTTGGGACATTGTCCAAGGTCTAACTTATTTATGACATTTTCCTTTTTATGCAATAATCAATAACCACAAGATGAAACCATTATTCAGACCTTCACAAGGTCTTCAAACACTTATATCTTTGGCACCACCATGCTCCCACTACACCATACAACACTTGGGATCACCCATACCACATATAACATCAGTGTGAATGAGACACCATTGAGAAAAAAAAACTCAATGGACAAACAATACAATCACCAATCAACAAAAATAGATTACCCCATAATGGGCCTAAACAACAAAAGAAATCGGGAAAAAATTTGTGTAACTCCAGATCTGCAAAATTTTGTAAATTTGTAAATTTTGATTTTTTCCATTAACAAATCTTCAAAAAATCACATAAAACCTTTATCACAACTGATTCAATCTCTATTATGTATCTAAATTATAGATTTATTGATGTCATCATAAACAAAAATAAACTAACCCTCTTTATGTAGGCATACGATTGCTGATGTTAACCCTATGTGTGCTAACGTTAGTAGCGAGGGGGTTGCAAACAATCCACGTTGTTCTCTGGATCTTTCCACTCTAATACCAACATGAAATCCATAACTAGTATGTAAGACGAATGATAATGATGAATGATATGGAGAAGAGAGAATACATGATTTAAGGAAAAATCTCATATGAGAGAGTGAGTCTCACACAATTATATTTATACTCAAACCCTTAGTTAATACATCATACAAATGGTATATAAAAGATAAATTGTAATGAAGTTTATACTTGGCAGAACTTCTAGGTTTGATCGATTGAAAACATCTTCGATCTATCAACTAGAGAATGGGTTTTAGACTGTACCCATTTGATCAATTGAAGACTTCTAGATTGATTGAGGGTTGATCGATCAAAGACATCGATTGATTGAACCAAACATAATCTCTAACATATTGTATCCTAAAATTGTGGTGGTGTTTAATCATTGAGGATGATTAAGATGGTGTCTTACTTAAATTTATTTTCAAGTCTAAATTTCATAAAATATATATTTAACTGCAACATTAAAATTGTAGAAGTTTTGAACCTGAATTAATACAAATGTGTGGAAAATGATCACTATATGTAAGTTTTCAAAATATGTAGATCAAAATATCAAGCAATATCACCTTTTCTTTTCTTTACTTTTTATACCAAAGACAAAAATTGAAATTTTTTAACACCAATATTTTTACACTACACTTATTTATGTTTACTTCATGGTTTAGACCATAGACTAAAGATCAAAATCATGTGTTGCTAAAACTTATAAAACAAAGTATCCCAATATTTAACAAAGATAGAAACCATATCCTCTTCCATATTAAATGCAACATTGTGTTAGAAAAAAATCCTAATGCTCATAATACAATCCAATGGGTATCACAAATTAAAAAATCAAAGCAAAAAATAGAATACACATGAGAAATATAAATATCAAGGTTTGGGGATAATATGGAAACTCTATAGTAAGAAACGTATTGTATAACAATATTCTTATCCGATAACAATTTCACTATGATCATATCCAATGTATTTATTTAAATACCCACATGAAAAATTAGTGTCAAATATTACAATTATTAAAATAAAATCACTCTATTATATAATAATATTACCTATGCTAGCGTATAAGTGAAATAATCAGTTTTATCACATATTGTGAATATTTCAAATCTACTAAAGCTGAACAATCAAATCTCCTGATACTTACCATATAAATTGTACTAAGTTAGTTGATGGCAATTTATATAATGTTATAAAATTATACATCCCATAATATTCAAGTATAAAAAACTATATTCATTAACAATTTAATAATCCAATAATTAACAAATAAGTAAATGACTTTGTTAGGGAATTGTTCTCATTAATTTCCCTCTTAACCTCAAATTCACTTGCATATATATCTAACATCCATGTTATTGATGTGATCATTAAAGACTTAGAAGGCAGGGACCTAGTCTTTAAGTCTAGTAAGTGTTTGAGAAAGCAATCTTGGAAACAATGTCATCTCTCATTTGCACCATGTTCCATAGTAAATGATACTTTTAATCAATGTACTTACCCTTCTTATGACACACGGCTTCTTAACCTGAGTTATAGTATCATGAATATCATACTAAAAAAGAAACTAATGGGGAGTGAATTGAAGGTATGACTCAAAGCTCCAATAGGAACTTTCGGAACCATATATCTTCCTTTGATGCCTGACTGACTACAACATATTATACCTCTATAGTTAAATAAACTAAGCATTATCATTTCATGCCTCTCTAACTAAAAGCTTGTCCTCTAAAAGTAAATATCATAACCTAAAGTAGATTTTTAATTATTCTTATCTAGTTAAAAATCAAAACTAGTGTACTCAAGTGCTATTAACTATTTACACACATGGACAAGAGAATATTGTTTAGACTTTCTCAAATACTTAAAAATATATATTATAATTTTGCAACGTTTCGGATATGAATTAAATTGAGGCTTATTTAATATACCAACTACAAAAGCCAATATCTAATCTATTGTGAAAACATAACATACATTATTATTCTCTTCTTCTATTTCTAAATAATAATCCTTTGAGAGAATTATTGAAAAGGATTTGATCAACTCAATAACTTAAGTGTACTTCATGAAAAAAACCACGAAAAACAAAAAAACTTAATGTTTTTTTTTTTGTTCATGCAGTATGCTTAACTACTTAAGCTAATCACAAGTTTTATTGAAAATATAAACTCATTATTGGAATCTTGTTTTATTAACCTGACCTATTATTTGTTAATTTGATTGGCAATAATCAAACCCAACATCCTATTTTTTTCCATTATTTGATTATTAAGATATATGAAGCACTGTCCATTGCTTTCATTGCAAAATGATTAGACAACTAGATTTATAATGTTGATAACATCCCCACATCATTCTATTTTAGTATATTCAACACAGAGGACAAGGAACACCACCACACTTAAGGGTAAAAATGGGTCAGGCCAATTGCATAGAATAATTGCTAAGTCATGCACGGCCTTGAAAGATTAAGACCAAGGTCCGACCTATGGCTCACATATACACCAAGCCTCGAGTCATTCTTTGAATAAGCCGTAATTCAAGTCTAACAATTAAAATTACCAAAATGCTCTTAGATTTGGGGCATATTGGGAATGTTGGAGGGCTAAGCTGGAAAATATTAAAAATCTGTAAATTTGAGTATTTGATTTAAGGAAACAAATTCTATTTAAATTATGTATTTGAAATTGATGGGTTATTCAGGCCACTGGTTGTGCCATTTTTTTTTCAAGATAAGAACTAGGTTAAATGATTTGGTTTTTTTGGTCTAGCCCATGGATAAGGGGCTTAGCTTAGGTTTGGCTGAACACTTATATGGGTTTACATTGCCTTACCTGTAATGACCTTGAAATTCGTTACCTTATTTAGGCGTGATATCGGGTAGCTACTAAACCAGATTCATACGAAATTGGCTATAAATTTAAGCCTTTTACCTGAACCTGTGATCTTCATAGAATACTTAACCTTAACCTTAACCTTAAAACAACATAAGCAGCGAAATCATAAACCATCATATCTAACTATAATCTTTAAGGTGCAGCAGAAATATAACATAAAAAAATAAACTAACTAACTATCATATCACAATCTCTCATCACTACAATTTGAATATAAAGTTACAAGTCTTAAAAAGTCAAACTTTAATCTTAAAATATTCCAAAATAAAGGTCTAATACGAAATATATAGTATAGAGAGAATTATAACTAATTGAAAAGAAAAAGCATTCACCGTATGTCTTCCTCTCGACTTCAGGGCACTCCAAATGGCACACTTGCTATAAACCTCTCATATAATAAAAATGGTATGGATGGGTGAGATCCACAGCTCGCAAGTAGGTATACAAAACCTATTACAAAAACTGGATGAGTAAAACATGAATCTTCCTATATAAAATACTAAATATACCTTCATACAAAATACATACCGGTTTCTAACATGTAGGCATGTGCTAGTGTGCATACATCATCTACTAGTCATCATAAGATCTATAAATTCATCATGGTTTATCATGTGTATCATGTAGGAACTATGTATGTCAATACACATGATTCTATGTATACATGACATCCTTTCAATATTTACATATAATAATATGCATGATTCTACCTACACATGACATTCTTCTCATATCTACATATGACAATATTTATAGCAATATGTGTTTACAATCACATGCCAAATATTTCATAGTCTATCAATGGTAAAGATATCTAGTGTACATTTCAATGAGCATTCATATTCATTTTTCATGCATAGACTATACTTTCATAATACAAATATGCATATACAAATCATTTTAAGCTAGACATGCATCATTCTTAAATAATTAGCAATCCTAATAACACATTTGTAAAATGAGACATAAATTTCTACTTTCATATTCAACAATTCTATTATTACCTTAATACTTATCATTCACTTTCTTTATTATCATTCATCATGTCTTCACTTATCATTCATTAACTTTCATTGTCTTTGTCTTGATATTTACTTATCACTTTTCAATAGACATTTAACACTTAACATTGATTTTCATAGCATTGACTAGTATCCCAATGGGAGAACCATCATAAATATCTATTTTTCTTACATCGTTTAAAAACTTATATTCTTTTAAAGATTATGAGCTTTCATTTATTTTCTAACATCTTCTTTACTTGCCTGTGTTAACGACTTGGTGTTTTCATTAATAGCTTATGCACTCATTTTTCCTTTCATGAAACTATATTTCTTATATAACTTATGAACTTCTTATTTGTAAAACTTAAGTGTTTTCATTTTCTTGTCTTGAGGCTGTTCTTCCTTTACATGACTTAAAACTTTACTTTGCCTTTGAACTTTATATGCTATTTTTCTTTCTTTAACATTACTTCTTTCTTATAAACCTTTCTTATCTTCTTATTGTGATTTTCACTCTCTTTTGTGTCTTAGAAGCTTTCATTTATTCCTTGATACAGTTTCATTCTTAATAGTACAACCTTTAAGGTCATATATACTTACTAAAGTGTACTTAATTACTTGGTATCATTTTCTTACACTTGTTTATATTTTTCTTTCACTTATCTTACACTTTATACACACTTGGATTCATTTGCTTACACACTTATTTCACTTACTTTGTACTTTTCTTAGACTTTCATTCACTTTGACACATTGTATTATATCCCTAGTGGAAGGACCTTGACAGAAGTTGCACATTGTATTTACCCCTAATCACAGGTCCTTGATAAAGAGTTGCACATTGTATTTATCCACAATGATGAGACCTTGACCATAACTTGACCTTAATGGAATATTGCACATTACAGTTATCCCCAATAGTAGGACTTTGACCATAACTTGACATTGATAGAATATTTCATATTGTGTTTATCCCCAATGACAGGACCTTGATAGAAAGTTACACACTGTATTTATCTCCAATGGCGGGACCTTGATCATGATTTAACCTTGATAAAATATTGCACATTGTATTTATCTCTAATGGTAGGACCTTGATAGAAAATTGCACATTGTATTTATCCCCAATGGAAGAACTTTGATAGAATGTTGTACATTGTATTTATCCCCAATGACAAGACCTTGATCATGACTTGACTTTGATATAATATTGCACATTGCATTTATCCCCAATGGTAAGACCTTGATCATGATTTGACCTTGATATAATATTGCACATTGTATTTATCCCCAATGGTAGGACTTTGATCATGACATGACCTTGATAGAATATTGCACATTGTATTTATCCCCAATGACAGAACCTTGATCATGACTTGACTTTACATCTTGACATTTACACCTTGACATTTAGATTTTAACATTTACATCTTGATACTCTTCTTACTTATCTTCTTTCATGATTCTTGATTCTTTATCCATTTCACTCCTCATTAATTCATAACTAACTTATTTTATCATATCACTACATGAGCATTCTTTGATCATAACATAAGAACATATATTATTCATATGTTACATTTATTAACTTAGTAATAAATAAGAAATCTATCATTATGGGTATTCTTTAAAATCATCAAATGGCATCCAAGAAACATGTAAATGGTAAAGGAAACATTAAGATGCATTTATCAACATGTAGATTGCAATAATTAATGAACTAACATAGGAAGTCAATAAAGTATCACAAATTACCACAAACCAACATATATTTGAAGGAATTTATCATGGGAGACATTAGGATCATGTATGGAATCCAAAGGCATCCAAGAAACATGAGAGTAATATAGAAAATCTATAAGAAACATTTTATCAAACATGTAGTGTAAGAATCAAAGGAACTCATAGATAACCAAGGAGGGAAAATCAATCTTCACCATTTCTAAGCATATCTTACTTGAGTCATTCTATAGGGTTTCTTAAGAAATTCATACATAACAAAATGCTGGTATCATTACATGAAAATCAACATGCTTCATATTTAACCCACATATTTAAGAGATGTTCATCACTAACTCAAATAATCATAATAGTCATGACAATCAAACAAATTAACTACCACTATTCTTCATGAAAACTATAGAGTTATAGAATTCTAGATCATAAGCATTCACAATACACGACAATCATCCTTTAAGGAAAATACATAAATATATAGCTTACAAATTTACTTTTCCTCATAATATAAATTAGAGATTTCTAAGATCTTAGCATATAATTACAAGATCTCATCATAAATCACCACAATAGGTGAGGTTTCTAGGAGCCTAAAAAAAGGATTCACAAATATAAGAGAAAACAATCATAGAGTCAAGACTTTACCAAAACAAGACTTTTAAAAACCTAAAATAAAAAAAAAATGGAGTAAGTTTTGTATAACTACTTACCTAAACTTCTCCTACTTTCGAGGAAGATCTTGGAGAAGAACCTCCTTGCCATTTCCTCTGTTCATTGTAAAATGATATAGAACTAGTATAAATTAGATTAAATATGAAGATCTAGGAAAAAATGAGCTAACATTGAAAATTTCTAGAGTTGGGAGTGAAGCTTACCTAATTAGGAAAAAACTTGCTTCTCTTAGCTAAAGAACTTTCCTAATCCTTTCTAAGCCTTTCCCTCTTTGTTCTAATGAGGAAAAATAACTTAAATGATGTTTAAATAGGGTTTGAGTTGCCCTAGATGAGTTCCCACATGTGTGGGGGTCAAATAGAAGCAAGCCACGTCGTGAATGACACAAAAATGTAAATTTTCGGATATTTTTCGCATTCTGAGTGTTTTGTGATCGATCATGAGGTTTGTGATCGATCATGTTTTTTTTTGTCCCGACACTATTCATGATCGATCATGGGGTTTGTGACCGATCATGGGCACCACTCGAAAGGTGTGCCCCTTGTGCATGATTGATCATGAATTCTGAATTTTCTTGTTTCGACATCCTTTGATAAAAATGGCATAACGTTCTCTAGAAAACTCATTTTTGCAAACCATTTATTGGGTTTGAAACTAGACAAAAATATATTTCTAAAAAGGTATGACACATACCCTAGTTCCTACAGGATTAGTGTCAGTGGACCTGGGAAGTTATCCCAAATATGCAAGCCTATTAGCACATACACGTTGTGGGAGAATTGATATAACTTCTTCTAGGAAACTCAGAATCACACACCGTTTGTTTTGTTGGAAAGTAGACTCCTATATATTTTTATCAAGGTATGGCATAACCTCTAATTCTCTCGGAATTAATTTTAGTGGGCCTACAAAGTTACCATAAATGCTGAATCAAGGTAACTTTTAAACTTAATAAGTTCAAGGCCCAACTTAGGTCTTACACTTCTAAATTGGTCTAAAGGGTTCCTAAACCACTTTATGATATGTTTAAACCTGTAAAATGACAATTTTACCCTTTTAAGAATAAAATTACATTTTTTCCCTTATAAAATCGTTACATTACCCATGCCAAGCAATGAGATTACAGGATTTTTTTTTACAATATTAACCTTAGTCTCACTAACTCTTTTATACATGCATGGTTAATCTGCATTCCTATCTACACTTTTAACCCTATGCACACCTTGTGTCAGCCATGGTGTGGTCACACTGGTCATAAAAGATTTCCTCCCATTGGGAGCTTGAGTTTGGTGAGTTGATCTTGGCCTTAGTGATGAGTTGTAGCCAAGTTTGAGCCTGATCCTTATGTGATGAGCTTAAGTTGAGTTGGGAAAGCTCGGCTCATTAAAACCCGTAATCTTGTCAAACCTTAACAATTTGTTGGCCTGATGAAAATAGATAATTCGTACTCAACTATAGATGGAATGATTTAGGCCAAACCCAATGGTCTAGGTTATGAACGTTTTGGTGATTGTTGAGTTAATTGTTACAATTAGGAAGCCCTCATAATTAAAGCTATGAAGTCTTCTCTTCTTCCATATATCCAATTTACAAATAATATAAAATCGATCTCTCATAAAGAATTCCTAGACCAAAATTCAACATGATTTGATGATCACAAATTTTTTGGTGGATCTTCTTATTGTTCTATACATGAAACTTGAAGGCTCAAATGGAAGCACTCATAATTAAGGAACCCTCATTATAACATTACCGCTTGATTCTATAGGCCATGATTCATTTGATTTGAGCACTATTATGGGTTGAACTTAACATTGGTTTTTTGAGCCTCATATCTACTAACCAATATTAGATTTATTAAGCCATGATGTGTAAGCCCACAAAGGCCATGACTCAAAATCATCCACAAGAAGAAGAAATTAGGAGAGCCTATCCTTAACTCACCTCAAGACTGGAACAAATAAGGTTACTTGGCTCATCAATAATTATAATGAAAAATAGTTGATACTAACGACTCTTGGCATAAACAAATTATCCAAATTAATGAACCAACAATCTAGGGTCATTTTTTTGCAAGTATAGAAGTGTTGTAGTACTATATAAATTTGAATCCATTGGGATTGATTTTGTGTAATAACAATTAAGGTCAAGAGAAAAACATAAGAGAGAAAAAAGATTTAAGGTTTTCCACATCATAGTATCGAGCAAAAATAAAATGATCAAATAAACAATAATAAAAAAACTAAGTTTCCATGGTTCCATTTAATAATTTATAATTTATTTTGGATTAGTTTATCATAATTACAATGGAATAAAGATTCTATTTAATCAGAAGATTACACAATTAAACTAATAATAACATTCACATAAGAGGATTATTGCATAATTGAAGCTTAAAAACAATTATGCACTTATTAACAAGTCTCAGAGATTTTATATGCATTCAATGTATTATGGAATCACAACGAATCAAATAAAAATTATAAACTTGTAACAATAAACAAAACAAAATAAAATCATTCAATTAAGACAAATATCACATTAAATCTCCATTGTCCACCTAAAATAACATTATAAATCATCAAACTTTACATCTAACCTTAGCCAAGACTTTATCCAATTATCCTTACAACATGAGTCGTGGAATTAAGAATAAAACCTAAATAATTATAAGAGAAGGGGAAAAGAAGTGCTAATTTTGTCCATTGCTACTCATTTTATATAGAGAAAAAATTGAGAGATATCCTTGGCCAAAAGATTTCTAAACTTTATAAATTTTTGTCCTTTCAAATTTGCTCAAACATACATTTTATTTTTGACCCTCAAATCATCTGAATTTGAAAATCTTCATGAAAGAAAAAATTATCAAGTTTTAAATCATGTTTCCAACTCATTTAATTTTGCCTTAATCCAATTTATGTGTAAAATGGTCCAAATACCGAGCATGACTCAACTTATTTTATAGATTTTTTTTTAATTTAGGCTTGGAGTGAAGACATTCTTTCAAGCGGTCCCCCACATGTTTTTTACTTAGTGGATTCATGCTTGACCTTGTCTAATCTCTAAACACCATTCCCCACTAATCTTGACCTTTGAATTTCCATGGAGTCTTGGTCTTCACTTGATTTGATTGGTTGGTGTTAATCTCCATAATCTTTTGACTATCTCCATGGATAAGTTTTGCTAATGGGCTCCAATTTCTAATTGGGTTTTTCTTGAGTTCTTAGAAGAGAAAATACACAATTTACATAAAAATATCAAAATACATATAAGATAAATACAATAATGTCTATTAGAATTAAAATTATAATGCAATTTTAAGCAATTATCATTTCTTCACTTGCAAGCTACAATATGGCAAAATAAGGGAGATTGCATGATTCTACATAATGAGGTTATATCGAACTATACACTATAGTAAAAGATTGTTCTTAAGAACTTTGTTGGAAGTACACATTTGGGTTAACTAAGTTTTTTAGGATAGAATAATTTTCTGTTGGTTCTTTGGCTAGAGACTAGAATTGATCCATAAAAGGATTATCACATTCGACACTGATATTTATAATTTCTATGTAGTGTTGCTTCTTTACACTTTGGTTATCGAGAAAGCCTTAATATACAATTTTTTAAACAATCTTGATTCTTTATAATCACAATATCACGTGGCCACTCGGGGGACAATCTAAGCCAACAACAAAAAATAGCCTTATCCCAACTATTTGGGATTGGCTACATGAATCCCAACAACTATTTAGGGGTGGTCCAATCCATATTTCTTAAATTATATATAATCACTTGATCATCTCCATCCATTTAAATGAAAGGTATGCTAGGGAACAACTTTGATATTTCATGTCAAGAGGTATAGGCCTAAACCACTCATGATCTATGTAATAAAAAATATTCAACAAAAAAGAAATCAATAATAACTCACAAGATGAGGTTTTTTTACGTGATTTAGCTAAGATACCTACTTCCATAGGTGCCATTTTTTCTTTCGCAAGCTATCACCCTTAGGCTTTGTTTGTTTCGGATTCTCAGAATTGATTATTGATTGTGAATTCTCATAATTATGTTATAAAACAATTTAAAAAAATCAGAATCTTGTTTGGATACCTTGTTTCCAGAGGTTGATTATGGAATCCATAATCACAACACTAGTTGGTTCAACATTATTCAAGTTGTATTCAACAAAAAACATGATAAGAAAATTCATTTATTAGAAAAGCATTTATAAATGTTCATATAAAAAAGTCAACCAATCCATTTAGAATTAAGTTTAAAAATACTATTGCCATAAAAATACACATGGATGACCAAATCCTAATGTTCTTTCCATAGTTATGGTAATTGCATCTTTAAACTCGTTCATCTCTAACTGCGACTGTGATGACACATGCTCATCTAGATCATCATTGTCATCCTTATCATCACTATCAATAACTATCAAATCATCACTGTTATATATAAAAAAATAGATATAAAATTCACAAAATCTTTAGTATAACATAAGGATATAAAAATAAATAAATAAATAAGATAGATGAAAATATCCTTAAAGAAACTTAAGAAAATCGTCGAAAAGATCTTTCAATACCTACACTCATATCTGTCTAGAAGGATGATCCTCATGACATTAGAATACAACACTTGGAATGTCTTACATATAAAAGCCTCTTACTCTCTCCTACACTGAATATTGAAGTCTTGATAGAAGACTCAAGTATACATAGTGAGAGAAGGGACTTATCCTTTTATTGGCCAATTTATGGTCATATTAAAGATTATCATATCAATGACAATATGAAAGGTTCCTTCATCAATGGTATAGAGAATACTAGAATTCATCATAAATGACTACATGATAGGTCTCTCCATCAATAATATAGAAGACTCCTAAAGTCATCATCAATGACCACATGATAGGTCTCTCGTCAATAGTGTAAAAAACACCAAAAGTTTCCAACAATGACTACATAAAAAGGTATTTCATCAATGGTGTAAAAAATACCAAAAGTAATCATTAATGACCACACAAAAAGTCTTTCATCAATGGTATAGAGAACACCAAAAGTTTCTATCAATGACTACATGAAATGTCTCTTATCAATAATATAAATAACACAAAAAATAATCATTAATAACATATGAAAGGTTATTCATCAATGGTATAGAGAACACAAAAAGTCTTCATCAATGACCACATAAAAGGTTTTTTTTTTTTTATCAATGGTGTAAATAACACCAAAAGTCACCATTAATGAACACACAAAAGGTGTCTCATCAATGATGTAGAGAACATTACAAATCACCATCAATGACCATATAAAAGGTCTCTCTATTAATGGTATAGAAAACACCAAAAGTCACCATCAATGACCACATTAAAGGTCTCTCATCAATGGTATAGAGATGACCAAAAGTCTCTATCAATGATTTTCATTAATAGCTTTTGCAATACCAAATGTCTCATCATCAATAGTCTAAAAAACATGTAAAGTCTCTATAGATTATGTTGTGATATATATAATCCATAATCATAATTTAATGAGTATATTTTAATGCTTAATAATCATTTAAATTAATTATAATACACACACACACACACACACACACACACACACACACACACACACATATATATATATATA
>JAOXJP010105335.1:0-14265 GCA_025762735.1 Platanus orientalis | reverse complement strand
TATTGTCCCTATATTTGGGGCAATATTGTTACATGTAGAACAAAAAAAAAAAAAAAAAAAAAAAAACAATAGTGGCACGATCGAGTGCTGAGGCAGAGTTTCGCTCAATGGCTAATGGCATCTGTGAGTTATTGTGGATTCAAGGAATACTTCGTGACTTAAGGCTCAACAATCGAACACCTATGTGACTCTATTATGATAATAAAGCCGTCACTAACATACTACATGACTGTTCAACATGATAGGACCAAACATGTTGAAGCTGATTGTCATTTTATCAAGGAGAAGATTCAGTCCGGACTTATTTACACATCGTATGTTCGAACAGGTGACCAACTTGCTGATGTTTTTATCAAAGGATTGTCTGCTCCTCAATTTTGTTCTATTGTATCCAAGCTTGGCTTGCAAAATGTGGTGTAGCATCCATGTAAGATAGTGAGTGTGTGCTCAGGAGATAGGAATAAGATTGATAAAGTAATAAAAAAAAAAAAAACAAGATTTCTACTCGCAAGTCCACATGCTAATTTAGACAATTCTTCAAATTAGGTTCATATGTAATAAATGAATTAGGGCTTACAAAAATTAATAAACAAGTAAAGAGCTAATTAACATGCTTGGATTATTAATAAGAAACAAAAATTTAATAATGAGACTAGTGCAAGTCAAACTAGAAAAGTGTTTAAATTAGGCCAAAAAATCAGAGAAATTGGCAAAATAATTTCATAAATGATTTGAGAAGTCTAGAGATACAACAACAACAAACAGCCTCAACTATTTGGGGTTGGCTAACGTATTTTCAAGATTCATGTTTAATGGTTTGAGTAGTTTATTAAGGCCGGCTCTCAACCTAACGCCACCCTCCTCCTTTATCCGGGTTTGGGAGTTTAATAATATAGTTAGACAACTAGGATATTGTATTGGGGTTTTGTTTAGGCTAGGAGATAATAATCTCAAGTCCAGACTATATGCCACAGCATGTTAAAAGTGTTTACTGTCATAAATTCGAAAAGATAGCTAAATAGGAGAAAGAGTACCTGAATCTGATGCCAAATGCCTCTCTCCTTTGTATGCAGTGCCACCAGCCTCTACAAACCCATCCTGGGATTTTGATATTTGAAAATTTTCTGAGATGAGACCCACCTACTAGGGCCGTCTAGGAGTCTAAAATAGTTAGGTGAACAAACTTATATTAAAGCCTTGGCCATTAGAGTACAGGGAGTGATTTTGTAAAATCACTTCTTGGCTGATATTCACGCCTGACAGGGAGTAGTTTGCTTGGGCTTACTTCAAATCATCACAGAACAGTGAATAAACTACCCCTACTGAGGTTAGAAGAGGCCTAGAAGAGATTTCACCTTCAAAGCTTTGGAATCCTGAGAGTAGAGTTGATTCTTATAGACTGACTCAAACTCAACCATTCACACCTGGGCTTAGTAACCCCTTCCCATATCTATGTGAAAACTGAGAGAAACTTTAGAGGATCACTTCAAGGAGGATCATTTTGGTGTGCTGGTCACCCTGGAGAAATAGCTGATTAGGCCCCAGGTGGTTTGGAGTAAGGAGTTAATCTCGTACAAGCACCTTGCAATAGTTTTTCCCGCCTAAGTGTAGAGTATCCAAAGAAATCTTCACCAAAACTGAATGTTGTCTCTGTCTTCCACCACAAAGATGGTCATTCAAGACTTAGGTAGCACTGGGAAAATAAAGATTGATCAAATCTTCCATGGGAGAGTGTTGGTGATTATTTTTAGTTAAATGCCTTGTTTTCAGCATATCATAAAATTTCACAGCCATAATAAAGAAGAAGAAAGTAAGAGAAGGAGGAAGAAACCTTTAACCTAAGGGGAGGGAGTGGCCTCCACCACTAGTGTTAAACTAGGTGGGGGCTTAGACCCATTTCAGGGTTTTGGGTTTCCATCTTACGAAGACAAGGAGGAAGGAGAAGAAGACTCGCTCAAAATTTTATTCAAAATTGCATAACATGAAGATTCTAATCGTGGGCTCTATATAGAGGCTCCCACGACTAGGTTTGCAAATAAAGTCCTTTTGTGGACTAAAATATCCCTCATGCCCAACTACAGATATCAAAACTACCCCTCTACTAAAATGTCAAAAATACTCTAATAATCAATAAAAGATCAAAATACCCTCACCAACATGTGTCATCAAATAAAAAGGAACATGTAAAATAAAAAGAATGGCCCTAATGGAACCATAGCATGGCTATATCCCTCCTGCGTCGCCTCTAGTAGACCTAGAACTCTCTCTTGGACCCGTTGTCCTCATCAACTCTCCCCTCCTGTGAAAGAGTTGCCTCTAACGCTAAATAGTTACGATACTACTTCAGAATGTCAAGATCAAGACGTTACAACTCGCTCTCAATCAGCCATGTACTGTTAATATTCGATCGACCTTTCCACTTAACAAGGTACCACTGATAACCTCCCCGTTTAATAGAAATAATCTGATAATCCACAATGACCTTAATCTCCTCTTTGCAAGTAGTGACTGGTGACAATGGTGGCATAGGTTGAGGTTGAGGGTCTAAAGTCTGTGGGTCTACAAAAGGCTCAAAGTTTTATGTAGAATGACCATGGTAGGGTACAAGGTCCTCTACATTAAATGTAGAGTTAATCTCCAAATCAGTCGGAATATCTAAAACATACACATTGGGTCCAATCTTGTTCAAAACTTTGTAAGGTCTCGAACTCTTAGCATGCAATTTTGGCATGACCTTAGGTGGGTATCGTTTAGGTCAAAAACGAACCATAACTATATCATCAACTTGAAACTCGTGATGTGAATGATGCAAATCAGCCGGCTGTTTATATTTCTCATTACTCATAGCAATTTTACGCCTGATCTCTTGGTGTAATGTATGTAAATGTGATACAAATGCAGATGCAGACTCAGATGGACGCTGGGATGCAGACATAGGAATAAGGTCTATAGGAGCCCTGGGTTTATAACATATGACTATCTCAAATGGACTCATGCCAGTTGTCTTATTGATCGAATTATTATATGCAAACTCAGCATTAGACAAGACTGTATTTGATGCCCTAAGATTCTCACCAACTAGACAACGAAGTAATGTCCCTAGACTTCTATTCACCTCAGTTTTCCCATGTCTAAGTGTGGTAAGTAGAAGAGAACCGTAGCTTGATACCCATCATCTTTCATAGTGTTTTCTATAAATAACTGACAAATCTGGCATCACGGTCAAACACTGTGGATTTGGGCACCCTATGTAAATGGACTACCTCATCAAAGAATAGACAAGCGACTTTGGAGGCATCTAAAGTCTTGGCACATGGTATGAAGTGGGCCATTTTAGAAAAATGATCTACTACAACCATCACGAAATCGTGTTGCCTCGAGGAATGAAAAAGGCTTAATACGAAGTCCATGCTCACATCCTGCCATGAAGTGTGAGGAACTGGCAAGGGGAATATAGACCTGAACTCTGTTTCCTCTGCTTCGCCAATTGACAAGTACGACACTACTCGATCACTTTCGCTACATCCCGTTTCAAACTAGGTTAGTAGAAACGGTCCTTAACTAGACCAATGGTCTTATCTCGACCGAAGTAGCCAACCACGCCACCTACATGCATCTCTTAGATCAAAAAGTCCCTCATAGAGGTGCGAGGAAGACATAATTGTATACCTCGAAAGAGATACCTGTATTGAATCATAAACTTTCTACTCATTGGTTGATTGCTCTGCAAGGAGTAGAAAATGTTACCAAAGTCTAGACACGACTTATAATCCTCTCTGAGTTTATCGAATCCGGTAACCTGTACGCTCATCGTATGTAGGATAGACATTTTTGTTAAATACATCTGCAACCTTGTTCTCTGAGTCGGCTTTGTGTTTAATTACAGATGTATACTCCTGAAGATACTCTACCCACTTGGCATGCTGTGAGTCAAGTTCTTCTGAGAGCCTAGATAGCTCAAAGTCTTACGGTCAGAAAATAGGATGAACTCCTGTGACAACAGATAATGCTGCCAATACCTGAGAGATTAGATCATCGCATAGAATTCCTTGTCATAGGTGAAATACTTTTGTTTGGTTTCATTTAATTTCTCGCTTAAATAAGCCACTAGATGTCATTTTTAAGTGAGAACACCTTCTATCCCAACCTCAGATGCATCACACGCAACTTCAAACTTTAGAAAAGTATGAAAGTCGCATGACAGGAGTCTCAGTCATCCTCGACTTGATCTCCTAGAAGGCATTGGTTGCTGCCTTGGTCCACTTGAATTCACCTTTATGGATACAGTCCTTAATAGGTGCCATAATGGAACTAAATCCCCGAATGAATCGCCTGTAAAACTTATCTAAGCCATGGAAACTACGAACCTCATGAATATTAGCAGACTCAACCCATTCTACAATAGATTTGATCTTGTCAGGATCAACGGTCACTCCCTCACCTGATACAACAAATCCTAAGAAGATAACTCTTGGTGTCATGAACGCACACTTCTTAAGATTCGCGTAAAGGCTCTTTTTACGGAATATCTCACATACACTCTGCAAATGGCTCAGGTGAACCTCCCTACTAGGGTTGTATATAAGAATGTCATCGAAGTATACAACCAAAAACTTCCCTATGTAGCGCCTCAATAACTGTATAAGTGGCATGACAAGCCACTTATACAGTCCATCCTTCGTCTCGAAGGCGGTTTTTGACTGATCCCCTTGCTTAACTCTAATCTGGAAGTAGCCACTCTTAAGATCTATCTTGGAAAATATAGTAGCTTTCGCCATTATATATAATATGTCGTTAAGCCTAGGAATGGGAAACCTATACCATAACGTGATCTTATTAATGGCTCTACTATCAACACACATCTTCCAAGAACCATCCTTCTTCGGCATGAGAAGTGCAAGTACGACACACAAACTTATACTCTAACTGATGAAACCCTTTTCTCAACAGTTCATCCACTTGCCGCTTCAGTTCAGTATGCTTTGTAGGGTTCATCCTGTGGTGGACTAGATTAGGAAGAGTTGCTCAAAGAATCAGATCAATGGTGTGCTGAATATCACACATCGGTGGTAACTCATCTAGAAAATCCTCAGGGAACATCTCTCCAAACTCTCCGATGAGAACCTCTACCTCAGCTGGGAGATCAGAAATAGGATCAGGGGTCACTGCTCTAGCAACTAATGCAAACATTGGTGCATTGCCTTGAATTTTCTGCTCAAATTCCTTAGGGCTAAGAATATTAAAGGTCTTTGTCTAAGGACCCTTCATATCATTTTTTTCACCGGACTCTTACCTCCAGACTGGGCTTTTGGTGAAAGAGGAGTAAGCTTGATTTTCTTATCCTTGAATTCAAACAGGCATGTATTGGATCTACCATACAATGTGGCGTTCAAATCGAAGAGCCAGGGTCGGCCTATAATCATATGCCTTACATCCATAGGCACGACGTCACACCATATCTTGTCCTTATACCAGCCAAACTCAATAGGCACATGACATATATGGGTGATAAGAAAAGAAGAGGAATCTACCCATGACATTCGGTAGGGCTGACTGAAGGTGTGGGATAGTGGTGAGTCCGAGTTGCTTCAGATTATCAGTAGAAACCACGTTAATGCAGCTTCCACTGTCTATGATAATTCTACAGTTTTTCTCTCCACACTTGGCAAAGGTACAAAAGATAATGGTCCTCCGTCAATCCTCCTCTGGAGTAGCCTGGGTGAGAACACACCTCACCACCCAAAGGGATGAAGGAGAAGGGGGATAGCTAGAATAGGAAGGTTTCATGACAGCTAGGTAACTATCCTCTCCCTCTCCATCATCATCACTCGGGGCCTGCATGGGATCAACAATCTCATCTATGCCAGTCGCATCGTTGAATGTCTGTTGATCTTCGTGGTCCTCCTCCGCGGTGTTGTCCTCCACATAGAGATCAAGATCTTTGCGTGGATATGCCTTGGAGTAATGGCCTACTCCACCACACTTGCAACATCTATTAGGATCGCCCGAAAAACGAGCTCTAGCTTATTCTTTTCATCGATTACGCACTAGGCCAGATCTAGAAGGTTCAAGACCAACTTTGAGTGGCTGGCCCCCTAAAGTGAACTTACTATCCAGGCGTTTAGGATTTTGAGGTTGCGGAGCCAAAGGCTTCACGTACCTCTCCATGTCCTGTGCGATCTGATAAACTTGCTCTAGAGTGATAATGTAGTAGGGTATTAGCTCATTTTGAATCTTAGGTCAGAACCCCATCTTGAAATGAGTGATGGTCATTTCAGGACTCTCATAGACTCCACATCTCAATCTATTATCATTGAATCTCGTGATGTAGTTTACGATGCTAAATGATCTTTGGCGGATAACATGATATTGCTCGAGAAATCTAGTGTGGTAATGACGTGGTACATATTTCTCCTTGAGCTTCTCACGCATCTCTGCCCAACTAGCATTGGGTCTCTCATGTCTCCAATACATCTGTTGCTCTACCGAATCCCAATAAGCTGAGCTGATCTAACTAATTTCATCTTAGCGAATTTGACTTGCTTGTGAGGGGAGATATACCAGTTAAAGTATTGGTTCATCCTGTAGACCTAGTCCAAAAGCTCTTAGGGTCTAAGCGCCCATAAAAAATAGACACGTCAACCCTCATGGCTTTCACGACCGTCTCCTCGAGATCTCTCGGGCTTCTGTGATCTCTCATCCCTCGCTGCTACTTATAACCTTGAGGATCTGGGTCATCCTTAAACTCGGGAATCTCCTCACAGGGTGGGGTCCTCCTATCGTGTCCCTTAGGCTGGTTTGGAGACTTACCCCTGGGTAGGGTTTTCCTCTGCTCATAGATAGGCTTAGGACTAGGAGTCCTTCGCTCATGGCCTCCTACGGATCCATGGCCAGAGTTGTGGTCCAGATGAAGTCTTATCCGAACCTCTCTCCCCTCTTGTGAAGGTCTCACAGTGTGGGAAGCCATGTCTCTGTAGAGTTCTTGCATCAATTATTCTTGACGCTTAAATTGTTCTTGGATGCTTCTATTGTTAGTCTTAAAGGATTGAACTAACTTGTCCATCCTCTCTGTTAACTCCTTGAAGGCTGGATCTTAGGAAAGTTGAAAACTAGTTCCTGCTTCTAGGGTTATCTTACGGTGGTAATCTAATCCAGACCTAGTGGACATACACCAAAGGGCACAAAATTGTGACTCTAAAGACTTCCTAGAAAAGGAAAACTACCTAAATATGAAATCTAAATACTAAAATAAAATAAATGATGCAAAGATTACACCTAAAATGCAACATTCGGCTAAGGAAACCCTAAACCTAGGCTATGATACCAAATCTGATGTAGCATGCATGTAGGATAGTGAGTGTGTGCTCAGGAGATAGGAATAAGATTGATAAAGTATTAAAGAAAAATAAACAAGATTCTTACTCGCAAGTCCACATGCTAATTTAGGCAATTCTTCAAATTAGGTTTATATGCAATAAAGGAATTAGGGCTTACAAAAATTAATAATTAAGTAAAGACTTAATTAATATGCTTGGATTATCAATAAGAAACAAAAATTTAATAATGAGGTTAGTGCAGGTCAAACTAGAAAAGTGCCTAAATTAGGCCAAAAAATTAGAGAAATTGGCCAAATAATTCTAGGAATGATCTGAGAAGTTTAGAGATGGGTTTAATAATATATTTAAAAAACTAGGATATTGTATTGGGATTCTGTTTGGGCCAGGAGATAATAATCTCAGGTCCAGACCATATGCTACAACATGCCAAAAGTGCCTACTGTTAGAAATTTGAAAAGAGAGCCAAATAAGAGAAAAAGTACCTGAATCTAATGCCGAATGCCTCTTTGATGATGCTGAATATGTTTGCAATCAATATCCAGGATCAGAAATCACCCCTTGATTAAAAAAAATTGAATTTTCTCTCCCCTATATGTAGTGTTGCCAGCCTCTACAAACCCAGCTTGGGATTTTGATATTTGAAAATTTTCTGAGATGGGACCCACCTACTAGGGCCATCCATGAGTCTAAAATAGCTAGGTGAACAAACTTCTATCAAAGCCTTAGCCATTAGAATAAGGGGAGTGATTTCATAAAATCACTTCTTGGCTGATATTCACGCCTGGCAGGGAGTAGTTTGCTTGGGCTTTCTTCAAATCAACACAGAGTAGTGGATAAACTACCCAGGTAGGATCTTACTGAGGTTAGAAGAGGCCTAGAAGAGATTCCACCTTCAAAGCTTTGGAATCCTAAGAGTAGAGTTGATTCTTGTGGACTGACTCGAACTCAACCATTCACGCCTGGGCCTAGTAACCCCTTCCCATTTCTCTGTGAAGACTGAGAGAAACTGAAGAGGATCACTTCAGAGAGGATCGTTTTGGTGTGCTGGTCACTATGGAAAAATAGCTTGATTAGGCCCCAAGTGGTTTGGAGTAAGGAGTTCATTTCGTACAAGCACCTTGCAGCAGTTTTTCACGCCTAAGTGTAGAGAATCCAAAGAAATCTTCACCAAAACTGAATGTTGTTTCTGTCTTCCACCACAATGAGGGTCGATCAAGACTTAAGCAGCACTGAGAAAATAGGGATTGATCAAATCTTCCATGGGAGAGTGTTGGTGATGATTTTTAATCAAGTACCATGTTTTTAGCACAACATAAAATATCACAGACCATAATAAAGAATAAGAAATTAAGAGAATGAGAAGGAAACCTTTAACCCAAGGGGAGGGAGTGGCCTCTACCATTAGCATTAAACTAAGTGGGAGCCTAGACCCATTCTTGGGTTTTGGGTTTCCATCCTGCAAAGACAAGGAGGAAGGCGAATAAGACTCCTTCAAAACTTTATTCAAAATTGCATAACCTGAAAATTCTGGTCATGGGCTCTATTTAGAGGCTCCTACAACTAGGTTTACAAATAGAGTCCTTGTGTGGACTAAAATATCCCTCATGCCCAACTACAGATATCAAAACTACCCCTCTACTAAAATAAATGTCAAAAATATCCTAATAACCAATAAAAGACCAAAATATCCTCACCAAAATGTGTCATCAAATAAAAAAGAACATGTAAAATAAAAAAGAATGACCCTAATGGAACCATAGCATGGCTATATCCCTCCTGCGTCGCCTCTGGTAGACCTGGAACTCTCTCCTAGACTGGATGTCCTTGTCAAAATGTGTTCATGCCAACTTGAGGGGGAGTGTTAACAAGTAAGAGTATATATAATAAAGTGTAGGTGTACAAGGATATATACGTTACACAACTTGTATATGGGGTATTTATGTCTTTTGAACATTATACATAAATAGTACAAGTCGTACGGGTAGAGACTATTCTCCCACGACATTCATTCTTCCATCTTCCTCTTCTTCTTCTTCCTCTCTCTTTTTCATCTTGTTTCTCCATAATCAAGACAAACAACTCTAACCTTAAGGTTTTGGGAGAGTTGGTTAATTTACTATCAAAATGGTATCAGAGCAAGTTTGGTTGCGAGTTCAAAATCCCAATGAAAGTATTTTCCCGAATGTAGTGTTGTGTGCGTGTGTACACATTGTGTAGACTCGTGCCTAGCTCCTCAAGTGTGTTCCAAAACAATGGTCCACTTGAGGGAGGGTGTTGAAGTATATTAATTTGTGTATCTCCTAACACCTTAAGGTTTTGAGAGAATTGGTTAGTTTGCTGTCAACACAATAACCACCCTTGCATGTTCAGATGGATTTGACCCATTGTTTGTTCTACTTAGGAGTGTAGCTCTTCAATCTACAGTCTTCTATTCTATCTCCTCTTCAACATGTCAGAAAGAAAATGGCAATCCCTCCACCCGACATTTAAATTGACCTGATCAAGTCAAAATTTGTTTTTCTGAGACATAGGTAGGAACATCAAATGCTGTGCTGTTCCCCATACATATAATGGAGAATAGAGAACTGTCCTGGTTTGTGTTGACATGAAGCCCAACACATATTTTCTGGTTTTCCTTAATTTATATATGGAAACATATAGAGATCAGTGCTAGCAAAAAAATTGTTCAAAAAAACATTGATTGATATTACAAGTTGGATTGTGGGTAGAGGTTGGTTGTAAACAGAAAGCTCACAATTATTATGTGTGTTTTCTGTCACATTCCTTCCCCCTAGTTACTATGAAAGAACAGCAAAAGATTGACTGTAACCATGACTAAAGGTGATGCCAAGGTGTTCTCTTCTTTTTGTTTGTTTGTTAACAGATATAAGATTTTTTATTTCACAAATGGTTTTTCAGAGCAATCTCTGCCTGGTACGATGGTCGGGATTGGTTTAACTCGTTATGCAAGGCGGTGATGGAGCAAGACTGGTCTTGGAACAGGCCCGCACTAGATTACATGGAACTCTACCACTCAGCTCGCAAGTAAAGCTAGGCAAACTTGTGCATGGAGGAAAGGAGGCAGCTTTATACCGTCTCACGATGGTTTGTGCAGGTTTAAAAGATGTTTTTATTTTTTTATATTTTGCTTACCATATTGAAGCAATGCCTGCAGGTTAGCTGCCTAATGTGAATAATGCATGGCACCCGTAGTGAATTAGGAATAATTCATCCCTTCTAAATGATAGTAGGAATAAAGTTTCAGTGTATTTCAATGGCCCCATTGATCTTGAATGAAAGTTGAAATATTCATTCCAATTTGGTTTAATTGCATTGACATGAAGATGCCAAAAATTTTGACACTTCAATCAACATAACCAACTAGGCTTGATACTTCAAGGAAAATGACTCCAGAATCAGGATTGTGTGGAGAGAACCACAGATTTATTCGATCTGCTTGATGTAAACCCATTAAAAAGAGTACTAAACCCGGAACCCTTTTGTCTATACCAAACATGTGATTAAAGCATGGCTGGCTAATGCGAGTGTGATCGGAGCAATTTAATCCTCCATCATAGTTACTGTTTTGGTTTTTGTTGTTGTTGTTATTATTATTATTATTTAAGAAAAGGGGGTGCAACACAAAGATTGAGGTCACCCATCATAGTACTACTCTCACTAAAGCAAGTTTAACCATTGAAATCTGATGAGATCCGGTGTATTATTGTTGGTATGATCACACCCATTATTTTTAAATAATAAAAGATAAACCTAATTTTGTGCACTCATTCTTTCCGCAAAACCTGCACTCTGATGTAAACATTTGTTTTTCGGCTTGTGCATAACCTCCGATAACCAGAGCAATAGATGGATGTGAAGCAGAGAAAAAATTGTCTACAGTTTGAAATCCCTCTACAGTTCAAAGGTCCTATCAGTCAAATGTTGAGGATTTGTTGTGCCCCTAATGTCCCTCTGTATGCAGGGGGCACATCAGGTTGAAAAGTGATTTACACTTTTTGGGGAAGGGTGTAAATCACTTCTTGATATGATGTGTCCCCCCTGCATGCAGGGGAGATGTTAGGGCACTTTAAGAGGGCACACAAAATCCTGGGGACACAAATGTGGGTTACTTTTTTCACTCTCCAGATCTGAATTTCAAAACTGTGAATAAGATAGTTTCGAGTATAAAAGGATTTTGAACTGTTGATGATTTCTTTCTCAGGAAAGGAAAAAAAAAAAAAAAGGAAGGAATTTTAAGACTTCGTTGTTCATATCAGAATTAACATTGCAAAATATTTTGCCTGTTGTTTGGCTACTGTTTTCACCTTGATCGCCGATTAACCAACCATTTTGCACCACGTGTAAAAACATTATACATGTGACCAATTAAGAGGGTCACGTATTAGATGGATAAAAACATTATACATGTGACTAAGTAAGAAAAAATTCCTTTGTCACGACTAAGACATAATCTCTGTTTTTTCTATTAATGCAATTTGCAACGTGAAACTCATTTTCTAGATTTACGTGTATTTCACGCTATCTCTTATAAGCATTATATTAAAGGGCAAGCCTAGCATGAGCACATGATGAGGAGCCCCAAGTCTTAAAATAATTGATTAAAGTCCTTCCCTTGTGAGCAACCCTGCAATTCAATACAATTTTCACCCATAAAAAATATTACTAAACTTTTAGCTGACCTTATCCAACATTTGAAGGTAAATGCTTAAAAATTTTCCACTGATAAGTCCTTAAATTCTCTGGCCAATAGGAAAAAAACTTAATAAATAAAAGAAGAAAAACTAGTCTTCTTTTACTTTCAAATTCGAATCAATTCAGTGGGCTTAAATTTCGAATGCTAATTTGACGCTCTATTTTCCCTAGGTTGTCTTGTTTGAAAACTATGGGATAAAATCATTTCGCTTCAATTTTGTATTCCACATGAATGTATATAGAGTCATCGCCACTATCTTAATAAGAAAGTAGGTCATTTTAGGATTTTACAAAATGGGTTCACATCTTGATATATATATATATATATATATATATATATATATATATATGGGAAATCGAAACAAGATGATTTCTTCCAACTTGGATTTAAATACAGCCTTTTTAAAATTCTTCAATTCAACTGTTTTTTAATAAGGCTGTATTATTATTTTTTGTCCTTTTGGTAAAGCCCACTGGGAACCACCATTGGTGAGAGTAGACACATCAAAACAATCCATTGCGGAATTGCTGCCCATACCGTGCGGTCTCTCCTTGTGAAACTTTTTAAGCAAACCATATTATTTAGATAGGGACGCTTGTTACGAAAAAAAACATTTTTTTCATGTGCGCCATTGGGATTTGTGGGAGACGAGATAACGTGGATTATTATGATTTCTCTAAGGTAAATATATTTTATTATTTCAATAAAATAAAGTTCTTTCCTACCTTCTATCCCACTATAGTCGTACACTATCTATCCACCTTAATCTAAATATATTAATACATGTAACATTCGGAGTTGGGAACTTTTGTGGTGGAGTTTCTTCTACTAATACCTATTAGGTTATATTTTGAAATCTACAAATCAATGAATAACGGTTGGAAGAAAGTAATGATTTGATGAGCAATTACCAAGTATAATACGCCAAACGGAATATGAAGAGGTTATAGCATATTAACGCTTGACAATTGTCTCACACATAAGTAATAGGTAAACCAGTCAGCGAGTGAGAAACTTACGGTTTGGATTAGTAAACGAGTAGAACACCCATGATTCAAATTGAAAAACAGTTATAAATAAATGTGGGAAAGAACATGCACAATTGAAGGACCCTTATAAATAGGGAAGACAACAATAACAAAAAAACACACACACCCACATCAAAATCATTTGTTATTTTTATCGTAGACTAACAGTAACAGTAGGGTTAACCTAGGTCTAGTTAGTAATTATCAAAAGTCATGCATTAGACAAGTTGATTGTATCTCACAATCAGATTTAACGAAGTTCTTCATTGACTTTAGGAGAAAAACGATGACAATTTGTTTAAAGGTATATTTTCAATTCATATTGTGTTCTGTTCTTATTAATGAAAGTTATATTTTTATCAAAATGGATGTTGTTATTCTATTGTAAAAGTTCTCAATCTAGAGACATTAGTGAACTTGTCATTTTTAATAACTTGAATTAGAAATCTATACCAGTTAATCTAGTGATAAGAGAAAATTTTTGTTGACAACCAACAATACCATAACGATCACCATGGGTGGACACATGACATACACAGGGTTAAAAGCAGCTTTTGACATTGAATTTAAATAAATAAGGCTGCATTTGGTAGACACCTATGATGAAATCATTTCATTTGAGTTTTCCGAGGCTTCTAAGCCACAATGGGATGGTTTGTAATGAATTCATTCAAATTGTCTAATTTGTGCTTAATAACATAAGTAATTTTTTTATAGATAACCTAAGATGACTTCATTTCTAATCGTAGATAACAAATCAGTATAAATTTGAATGGATTCATTAGGAACCATCACTTGTGGCTACAAATGCCTTGAGAAGCTGAAATGAAATGATAACATTTTAGATGGCTACCAAACAGACAATAAATAAATCATCCAAAAAAGATATCAAATTCAAATATTTACCAAATGTCAGCATGTGGTGATCACTATGGCAAATAACACCACCAAGAATCCCAAGTCATAACATTACTTCTTTCCCACCTGATGTATATATAATGCACTATCAAACCAATAGTTGAAGGTTACATGATTGGACTCCAAACCTTGCCAAGGGCAAAGATTTTTGTTTTTTTGTTTTTTAAATACTATTGGGGTTGCCTATGTTGCAGTGTCACAATGATTGATCGGGCTCGGGATCCTCTACCGTGTATATATATATATATATATATATATATATATATAT